>RCUC01109168.1:0-28623 GCA_003697995.1 Taxidea taxus jeffersonii
CAGATGATAAATATTTCAGGCCATTAATATGAAATTTATGTTATATTCATTTCTATAGTAGCATAGCTAATATCGCTTTGATCTTATTTTTTCCTAAAGATATTTTAACTATAAACCTCCAGGAAAGAGGATAAAAGTCTCAAACTTCAAAGTACAGTTATAGGCATTAAGATCAGTCCAGCCTTAATCATTCCGTACTTCTTTCTGCCTTGCCTTCTAAAGACTCTATCAGTCTAAACTACTTTATCTCCCTCAACTTCTAATACTCCTTCTTCACCTTTTGGTGCAAAAGAGTCCATTGCCTCTGCCTAGAAATACTCTTCCCCCAATGATTCCCCTTGGCCTGCTCAGTCTTTAGGTTTTAAGCTTAGATATTTCTTGAAGTAAACTTCTCTTACCTTCTTTGTATTCTACAGATCCTGTGCATACAACTAGAGACTAATTGCTTGTGTATTGCTCTGTATCCCCTAGCATACACTGTATGCTCTGTAAAGTCAGATTTTCTCCAGCTACTGGGACAGTGCCTGGTACACATCAGCATTCAGTACATACCTGATGCATCGAATAAATAGTCATTCCGTTAGATAACTAGCAACTAAGCATTCAAGATATCAGTATGGATATTTGAGTGTTGGTGTATATAACCTGTTATTAACATGTATTTTATATATCTTGGTTTTTACCTTTTCTTCCTTCTTTTTTATGTTTGAAAGTAAAATCCTTTGTAACTCATTGTCCCCCTTCCTCAGGAACTCTTCTAACATGTGCCTCTTTCCATTCATCCATGTTTTGAAAGAGAATAAACAGGACCCAGAATGGTGCTTTATCCCAGTGTACAATCAGCATGTGAAATTCCATTTTAATGTCATTGTTACAGTATGAAAGAATCTTTTAAATCTGAGACTTGCTATTATGAATTTTGTAATGAACCTTGGAGAAAACCATACTGGTTTATTGCTTTTGGTTTTCAGGGGAGATCCCACTGGCTGGAGACACTCATTCTACCTGACCCCATTTCCAGTGAGTGAAAATATCTTTCTGTCTATATAAGCCAATGTACACTTGCAAGTGCCTCACACAGTGCCTGGTATATTACAAATGGTAAATAAATGTGAACTGCTTACCTTCCCTTTTTTGAGCTTTCACAAATATACCATTTCCATGAGATAGAGGCCATGGCACATTGGAAAGTGTGGGGGAGGGAGGGAATGAGTATATTAACTGTCAAGGAAGGTGCTCAAGTACAACCTTATCCTCAACTTCTAAATTATTAGTTAGATGTTGCTATGTATTTTCCAAATTAAATTTCATGATGTGTATTTCTTTTTATCATGTTTGGCAAAAGAAAGTTATGGGTTTGATGAATATTAATAGCTCAAGAAATAATGCATTAGTCATTTTTTTAAAAAACCTACATCTAAGTATACTTCAGATCCCTGAAGGTATCTGTTTCTACAAATTATGATTATTTCATATACATAAGATATATATAAATGAATACAGTATTATATAATATATAAAAATATATGTTTTTTAAATAGACCCATAGGAATTTGGTATTTAATCCTAGAAGGAAAATAATTAGCCTCTGCTGCTGTGTAAAAAAAACACAGATTTTATTTTATTTATATTTTAAGCCTGAAATATTTTTAATTAACCAAACCAAACCAAACAGTAGAACCCAAATACCTGTATTTGGCCAGTCAGGTTGACAAGGATAAAAACGATAAAACCCAGTTTGTCAAGGATGTGGGCGTATAGGCTGCATTGTACACTGTTCGTGAAACCATGGATTGGTACAATTTTTTTCTAACTGGCAGTTAAGCAGTATGTATCTTGTGACTCTGAAATTATAAAAATTACACAATTGTCCATGGCCAGTCATGTAGCATTTTGTGTAGTAGTGAGAGCTTAGTGAGGTGAGTTATCTACATCTGTTCAGCAGAATGAATAGGCACCATTAAAATGTTGAGATATATATATAGATACGTGTAAACACATGGAAAGATTTGCCTAATGTTAAGTGCAGGGAGAGAGGTAGTTACATAGCTATACCTGGCTTAAATTTAAAAAAATTCAGGGGCGCCGGGGTGGCTCAGGCAGTTAAGCCTCTGCCTTCGGCTCAGGTCATGATCCGGGGTCCTGGGATCAAGTCCCACATTGGGCTCCCTGCTCAGCGGGGAGGCTGCCTCTCCCTCTCCCATTCCCCCTGCTTGTGTCCTCTCTCTCTCTTTCTGTCAACTAAATAAATAAAATCTTTTTTAAAATTTTAAAAAAAGAAAAAAAATTTTAGAAAGAAAAAATTCATAAGGTAATATACAGAAATAACAGTAATTATTTCTAGTCAGCTTTCCTCCCCCCTCTTCTTATCTGTATTTCTTAAAGTTTCCTTTATGGACATTTATTATTATTGTTGTTGTTGTTGTTCTTGTTCTTGTTATTACACTTCTGTCCCAAGAAAAGGAAGCCATATAAAAATAGCACCAGGTTCTGTCCTATTCTAGTAGGCGAGAATTGAATTTAAGAAAGCTTTTAGTGACTTCTACAGAAGAATATTTCAAGGGTACCTGATTCAGCCATCCTGCTAACTTAAACTTTTATAGTTTTGAAATACAGTCCTTAATTTTTCAGAGGGTAAAAGACTTTGTTTCAAGTCAAGGCTGCCCTTATGAATACATGAAATAGGAAGCCACTCACTAGGTCCAATTTCAGAGAACCTGAAGAGTCTCCCTGCCTTCCGTATCTTCTCATTCTCTCAACATCCATGCATTTGGACTTGAGCTGGAGGCATTACAGATATCTAACTTGGGTTAAGCATTTTCTTCCTGTGGTCTTTTCTGAAAGGTTAATGAGGGGCAATATGTCAGATCACAGACTTCATTGTTTTGGGTTTTGTTTTTGGTGGATGAGGCCATCATCTCAGTCAACTCTGGGAGATATGGGGGTTTGTCTACTTCTCCATTTTAATTTGCCCCATGTTAGTGGAAAGCCATATTCCAAATAATTAGTTAAAACAAATACATAATTGTGATAGCAGATTTCAAAATGATTGATAGGGGAGGAGTGCCAGGTATAGGTTCATTTATAGACATAAATCAGTTATGTCTATTGCCAACTGATTTAGATAGGCCTAAGGAGATTTGAAAACCAAATACCTGAGATGACACCAGTAACCTGCTTCAGAATCTCAAACCTTTTCTTTCTTCTGGCTTTTTATATGTTTTGACAAAAAACATTGTGTAATTCTGTTGATGTCTGGTCACCTGCAGATTTAGAGTAATACTTTCAAATCATTTTCTCCTTGATCTTTCTGTATTTGAACAATGGAGGACTCACTCTTTTCAAAAATTTTCTCTTTCCTTGGCTTCCATGATGCAGTTCTTTATTTGTCTGTCTTATCCAGCCACTTCCTTTTTGACTCTTGATTTGGTTACTCTTCAGTGCCTTAACTGCATATTTACCACAGCTGAGCCACTGACCTTTTGCTCTTGCTTATATTCTTCTCTTTGATGTTGGATGGGCTTTCTTACAAGTTAAACAATTACAACTTACTCTTATTTTTCACTCAAATCTTAATCTTTGTGTATGTTCACCCCATCGGAATTGTGTATGTTCTCATCGGAATTTACTGCTTGGGAATATCTCACATCTTCATTAAGTCAGACACAAAGTCCTGTGAATTCTCTCTTCAAAGTTTATATCCAGTCACCCCTTTTTTCCCATCCTCATTGGCACCAGCCTCCTTCAGGAACCTAGTACTTCTCATTCAGGTGATTGCTAAGAGCTTTTAATTGATACTGCCAGCTAATCTTTTTAGAAGGTTGCCACTAAGTCAGCCTTACTGAAACACCTAATTTTTTTCTAGTCATGTCCAGTCTTACCTTATTTACAAAACCAACTTTTTTACCAGCTCCTCCTCACTGGTTATCTCCTTCTTAACACTACTTTCTTAGAAATGATGATATATTTTGTAGTTTTTATTTTTTTAATAAAGATTTTTATTTATTTTAGAGAGAAAGAGAGAAAGAGGCAGTGCAAGTTGGGGGAGGGAGAAGGACAACCATACTCTGCACTGAGCATGGAGCCCGAAGTGGAGCTTGATCCCAGGACACTGAGATCATGACCTAAGTGGAAATCAGGAGTAGGCCGCTTTTAACTGACTGAGCCACCCAAGTGCCCCTATTTCATAGTTTTTAGTACTTAATCATACCACACCTTGTACTGAACTATTTTATTAGGGCTATACTTGTATCACCACTTAAATTTCAAGAACCTGTTTAATTGAATTGAAGAATGCCATTGCATTTTTTTCCTTGCGAGTAGTTTTGTGGAGTAATATAAAATTGTTTCGAATTGTGCATTTTCCACAGACTTCTAACTTAAGGTTTTTCAAACTTGACTAACTCATTAACTTCTAATTACCAGTCCCAAACTCAGAAAATCTAATTTAGTATGAGTCTGAAAAACACACTTTGAGCAATACTGCTGAGATGTTCTTTTCATAGTATCCATTACTTCCCTCTAACATCTGTATGTGGTACAACTAGAAAATATTTTAATAGCATTGTTATTACATATGGCTATGTGTATTACCAGTTTTTAATTTTACACACACATAAGCTGTAGCAATAATATTCAAACCTCGCCTCAGAAAGCTAGGACACCCTGGATGCTTTAGGAATGCCACAGTGAATGAACTGTTTGCTGCCAAGCAGATTTAAGCTGCTAGGAACTCAATCCTGACATTTAGTCTTTTAAAATAAGGACTTTGCTACCCCCTCCAAAAAAGTTTGAACACAGCAGAGTAATAAACAAAAGGTAATAAGAATAATACATTCTGTTTAATTACATGAGAAGACAAAACAGATTTTTAAAGTAATATCTCATTTTAATGATCCACATTTTAATGTTATAAAGGATGCATCTGTCTCATGTTATAAAACAAGTATTAAACTATGAATTGACAAACTGGGAGCTATTTAGGACTCAAATGTATTACATTTACTGTTGAGATTAGTTTGGGTTTTTTTTCCCCCTTGATAGAATTAAGCTTTCCCTGACTCTTTAAATATAAGCTATTTTTTTCCATTCTTTTTTTCCTATTCTCTAAGCCTAATTTTAGTTTGCTACAGCATCTGACCTTGTAGTTTAAAAAACAAAATTTGTATAAAGTTGTAATAGCATATAATAAGCTCATTCATTGAAGAGAAATTGAGATAATAATTATTTCAGGACCTAAAAATTATTTGCTGAATACTTCTTTCTACAATTTAAAATATGTTTCAAAGAAATTGTTTGATGAAACAATATTGATTTGTGTATTATATGAGAATTATATTGGTAACAAGTAAAATAGACCTTTATGTTGCAGATTTAGCCAAGCTAGTTAGGTTATTCATATTTTTTCAGATTTTTCTGGTCATAACCTTTCTTTGGGTGAACTGAAATCTCAGATCAAATTTTGCCCCATCTACAAATCTTTATTAGTAAGCAGGCACAAAAATAGTCAAAGAACCCTATTTATAGGCTAGTAAAATTTCCCATTTTGTTCTTTTAAGCGTACTCGGGCAAGCACTAAAGCAAGAAAATAGTACTTTGTTGGCGGGATCAGCTCACTTTTTAGTATGATCAAGCATCCGAATAAGTGGGGGGAAGGTGTTTGGTGCAGGAAGAAGAGCTGAAAACTTTAATGACCTTGGATCCAACTCAAAAGGTATAGGCTTCTGGAGTTGGAGAATCCTGCTCCATTCACGCAAAGGCGGAAGAGCTTTTTTGCTATTCCTGACTAGTCTCGTATTTTGAGCTCCGTTTCCCCAATAAAATTTATCGCTGACATCTTTTGTGCTTAAAGATGAACCCTCCATTGGAGATGCAGGTAAAAATAATTGATGCAGGTGAAGAGATTGGATCCAGCTCCCTTTGAAGTTAAAATCCTGAGTAAAGTCTTTACTAAGCTAACCACTGTCTGAAAGGTGATTCCTGATTAGGTCCTTCAAATGCCAGCTTGCATATAGAGATACATTGTATGGTTTGTATCAATATCTTTTCAAGTTTCAAATCTGATCAGTTAGTGGTTTGTGAAAAATCAGTGGGACCAATGTCTTCAGCTTATTATAGTTTAGGATGGGATGGGATAGGAGTACACTGCATGTAATAAGTATTGTTTTGTGAACCTTTACATTCAATTACATACGTGTATATTACTGAATAATGATGTGAAATATATATCTTACTGTGAGTCATTGGCAAAAAATAATTGAAATCGGTTAGTATTTTAAAGTAAATTACAAATGAGATACACTTATAAATTTAGTCAATTCTAGATTTATACTGGAATAGAATTTACTGTCTTCTTGAGGATCATTTAGTAAATAAAAATCTAAACCTTTCCCATATTTCTAAAATTATATTACTCTTACATAGACAGATTATTAGGTAAGATAGTAACTGATTCAGAAAAAGTAACTGAAAGATAGTAACTGAAAAATATTGTTTGTTGAAAAGCAGATCTTAAGATAGGCATTCTATCAACAACAGACTATTTCCTGAAGGTCTTAAAAATCACCGTTATGTTAGATCTTTCATGTTAGCATATAGATAGACTCCTTGAATTATCAGAACAGCAGTGGAAGGAGAAGATGTGATGTGATGATTATAGCAGTAATGCACTCTAAGTGCCAGATTTAGCAGTATTTAAGTCATGCTGTTACTTTGCAAATGATACTTTAATATGGTTAAAATTCTCTTGGCATAGGGAAGTTAAATTAAAGACCTTGGCACCTGTTCTAGACTTCTGATTTTCTTTTACAAATGTTACTTTTCAAATGTGCTAGTCATAACCCTTGAGCGTTACTGTCTCTGGCTATGCAGATGCTTCAAATGTAGAGAAGAGTTACCACTCTTTCACCCTCCGAATGTGCTTTTTGTTGTTGTATCTCTCAAGTGATAGTTTCTTAACATGTGACACACTTTCTTTTACCAGGTCTCCCTTAAGTCCAACATGGCAAAGGCCTAGCGTAAAAGTCACTTGGACTCGAAATTGTCTGGAGAAGTACTTCATCAGAAACACCTGGGAAGTTGTGGGTGTTGCTTGAGAATTTTTATTTTGTTATGTAGTGAGTGACTTTGCAGCGGTTATTCCCACTTGCTTGCTGTGCATAGTTTTGAGAAAGAAACCTGACTAGATAGACTCTGAGCTATGTGGTAGCAGAATCACGCTCTTTTCCTTAACATTGTAGCCTTGGTGCCTGATATGGCATCTAATGCCGTATTAGGCACTGAATAAATATTCGTTAAGTGAATAAATGGATCATTGATTTCATTGACATTTTCTTCTTTCAAGGCACATTCCTGCTTAGCTGATTTGAATTGCATGATACAACATGCAATGGGGAGACTCTCCCTCCAACTCCTCCTTGCTCAGAGCTGCAGAATCCTGAGATCATCTGTCTCATTCCTCAGATAAGAGATTTCAAAACCAGCAGTCAGACTTGCGTAGATGCTGACAAAAATGCCTACCTACTGGTAGACTACGCTAAGTCTTGGCATGCAAATACAAGGACAAATGAACAAAATACTTTCTAGGCATTTAGAAGGAGGTAAGCAGATGCTTAAAAGGGAGTACTTAGTGAGACATTGGAACAAGTGGCCCTCACTTACTGTAGAACTTATGAATGATTCTTTAACCTGAATTATTATTTATGTTAGTTTCAATTGTCTGCTTATGAATGATTCTTTAACCTGAATTATTATTTATGTTAGTTTCAATTGTCTGCTAAATATAAGTTCATTGAGGGCATGAATCTATGGTCATATTTTTTATCATCTATTAGTTTGATACTTAATTAATGAAGTACAGTTCCATAACGGGAATGCTAGTGACATCCTAAGTAAAATTTTTCCTTTGATTGTGAAAGAAAATCAGTCTTCTTACAGAGAACTTGGACATAAAAAAGTGCAAAAAGATGATGAAAACCATCTGTCATCTCATCATCCAGAGATGATCGATATCAATATGTTGATGTCTTTCCAGGTTTCTATGCTGTGTGTGTGTGTGTGTGTGTGTGTGTGTGTGTGTCTGTCTGTCTGTGTGTCTGTGTATGTGTGATTTTCATAGAAATTGGATAAATTAATTTTGTATTTTACTTTCTCACCGAGCATTTCCCTATACCATTAAAGAATCCTCAAATATATACTTTTTAATGACTTCATATTAACTTACTGTATGAATGTATTATAATTTATCTAACCATTTTTCTATTTTTTAGATACTTAAATTCTCTGACTTAGGAAAATAAATTTAATTGGTAGTCCTGTAGTTATATCATGTTCTTAAGGTGTATATATAATTTAAAATCCCAATGAGTCTCTTTTATGACTGTCGGATATGAAATGTAAAGTAATTGGAAGTACTAAAGAATAATGCAGAAGATAGGCACTTCTGAAGATTAACAATGACATGTAATCTGTCAGTGACTTTTCCTTTCATCTATAGTGTAGGGATAAATGAAGTTCATAGTTGTAACTTCCAAGACATGCATTTACAATATTCTTTACCATCTATACCAGAACTACTTGTAAAGGGGCAAGAATATTCACTAACTGTTGAATCATGATATATCTATTGATATGTATATTTAAAGTTTAGTGAAAACCTGCTTCTTCTATGAAGTCTTCTTCATAAACTCCTCTTCTCTCAGGAGAAGGATAGACTTCACATGAATATTTTTCTGCCTTTCTGAGTAGGCCTACAAAATCCCAGACTAGGGGTCACCTAGTCAGGTACAGAGTAAACCTGAGGAAAATAATAACTGTCTTTTGACATTTGAAAAGAAGGTCATGTGGATCATGTTGAAGAGATAGCATCCTTATTGCTTTTACTTTCAAAAGAGTAAGGAAAAAAGTTGTAGGAAGCAAGATTTGAGTTTTAGTATTAAGGATAACTTTTTGGGGGAAAGATTTATTTATGTGTGAGAGAGAAAGAGAGGTGGGGAGGGGAAGCAGGAGAGGGAGTCTTAGGCAGACTCTGGACTAAGCCAGAGTCCAACACAGGGCTATATCTTAGGACTCTTGAGATCACAACCTGAGCTGAAGCCAAGAGTGGGAAACTTAACCTACTGCACCACCTAGGCGTCCCAAGCACCTTTAACTTATCTGAAAGTTAAAACTCTTCCAAAGGGGCATGATCTATCTTATTTGCGTGAGCTAGAAGTGTTTAAACACCTCATAAGGATTGTTATATAGGTGTTTCTTTATTAGCTTAGAGGTCAGCTCATCTATAATTATAGATTCTCAGATCATTTAAACAAATGCAACAGAAAATATTTTTTAGTACATGATTGGTAATTAGGTAATTAGTAATTAATTAGTAATTAGGTAATGACTGATATCTGTTGCAGTCTAGCATTACCTGGCTTAGGAGATGGTCTTACGCTGATCCAAAAGATGATCCTAACAGGAATAAATGGAAAACACCAAGTTTGGCTTTTCCAAGTAGTGGCACAGTTACTGAATGAGAGAAATGAGGTATCATGATAGCAGAAGGTTTGTTGATCAGTAAGTCAGAACATTAATGGTGGTGCCAAAAGTAACCAGTTAGATGTTACATGATATTGAATGAGTAAATGAATATTTTTAAAATTATACATATATTCCAAATCAAGGGAGTTAAGAAGTTGGTATTTGATATTGATCAGATCATACTAGAATAGTTGGTTCCTTAAGAAATTTTATTTTAAGATTTATTTATTTATTTGAGAAAGCACATGAGCATGAGTGAGAGAGAGCACAAGCTGGGCTAGGGGCAGAGGGAGAAGGAGCAGACTCCTGCTGAGCACAGAGCCCTGTGTGGAACTCTATCCCTGGAATGTGGGATCAAGACCTGAGCTGAAGGCGGACGCTTAACTAACTGAGCCACCCAGGTGTCCCAGAAATTTTTTTAGAGATAATTTTTTAGAGATAATTTAGAGATAATTTTCATAGATACTTAAGAGGAACACCAACAAAAGATTGGGATTGTGGGTCAAATAAATGGCCATTTTATTTCTTTATTTTTAAAGGTTTTATTTTTTTATATCTAAGAGTCAGAGAGAGCACACGTACAAGCAGGGGGAATGGCAGACAGAGCAGGCAGAGGGAGAAGCAGTCACGCCTCCCCTCCCCCGCCCCTCCAAAAAAGGAGAGCCCGATACAGGACTCGATCCCAGGACACTGGGATCGTGACCTGAGCTGGAGGCAGACACTTAACTGACTAAGCCACCCAGGCATCCCTACATGACCATTTTAGATAGAAATGATAGATAGATTCTTTCTGAGAGATGACACTTGAATGGTGGGGAGACATTGGAGTTGAATACCCCATCTCTTGCCGCTACTCAGCTGCAGTTCAGTGTCACCAATCTAGTGTTGCCAGATCTACCATTTTTTAAGAGAAGTCAAGAATCCATGCATCTTTATAAAATTTGTTAAATACTGAGTAGGTAAACAAGCATGTCTGAAGATGAGGTGTTCTTCAGTTAGTACCTTGTAACCCCTGCAAGGGGATCTGCCGGGACCTCAGCCATATGTAGGAATAAAGAAAAAGTAAGTCTTTGAGGCAACAGAGTTACTTCAAATACCTGTGGATTGTCAGATGGAAGAGAGAGATTGCTTACTCTCTTTCCAGAAATTAGAAGAGGGTCCAGTGAGTAAAAAGTGCAAGTCAGATTTTTACTCAACTTAAGCAGTAGCAGAGCAGACTACAAATAGTATAGGCTCTATGATTGGAAAATCTGTTTCTAGAAGGCGGTGTTCAGCCATTGGTAGATGATGAGTAATGAAGATGAAGGTTTCAGACAAGATGATATTTCAAGTTCTTCCTGTCCTGAGATTCTTGAATCACGAAGTTCTGGATCTCTGTTTAGCTTTTTTAAATACCAGCCCTTATGTTCAAAGTGAGTGAATACCCTCCTATGCTAGGCAAGTCAGTACATTCTTTTAAAAAAAAAAAAAATTATTTATTTATTTGAGAGAGAGACATAGTGAGAGAGAGCGCCAGCAGGAAGGAGGGGGAGAAGCAGACTTCCTGCTGAGTAGGAAACCCAATGTGGGGTGGATCCCAGGAACCCAGGATCATGACCAGAACCAAAGGCAGATGATCAACTGCCTGAGCCACCCAGGCACCCCAAGTCAGTACATTCTTTTTTTTTTAATATTTTATTTATTTGAGAGAGAGACAGTGAGAGAGAGCATGAGCGAGGAGAAGGTCAGAGGGAGAAGCAGACTCCCCATGGAGCTGGGAGCCCGATGTGGGACTCGATCCCGGGACTCCAGGATCATGACCTGAGCTGAAGGCAGTTGCTTAACCAACTGAGCCACCCAGGCGCCCAAGTCAGTACATTCTTAAAGGCTGGTTTTTCTCTGTGTCTACTTAGAATATATGATAAAGATTCTTTTGGTTTGCAATTCTTGTTTAAAAGGTCCCTTCTGTTTTAAGGAATCGCAATGTTCAAAGTTAAAGCTTTAAAGTCTCTGAAACTCTTACTGGTTTGTTTGTTGTTGTTGTTTTTTCACCTAATTACATATAGAACAGTTTTATAGCTAGTGTTTCAGTAAAGCCAGTTTATTCCAGCTGGTATCTTGGAAGTGTAGTATATTAACAATGCATTGTGAAATGAACTAAAGATGATTATTTTTTTAAAAAATCCTTCACTAGAATTGTCTCACATTTTCATTATTATTTATCTTACAGTAAGGATATGAAAATAGAGACCTGTTTCATTTTTCTTTTCTCAATATACATAACATTTTCTCAAGATTTAATATGGGAGTATATCTTTGTCATAACTTGTTTTAATGGTTAACTATTGTTTGTGTCTTATCAGGATGACAGTTAATATTTTGCCAGCTTAGATAAGAGTTCTTGGTTTTCTTTTACTTATAACTGCTTTTAATTACTTTATAACAGACTAAAGCTATAATCTGTATAGTGCTTTCATGGATAGTGTATTTATTCACTTCTAAACCAGTTATTGTAATAGGTACCAGGTGCTTAAAACATACCTTAAGCTGGAATATGGACAATTACAATCTTGCAAAATGTATGACGTTTTTATTAGAATACTCATGAATGTTATCAGTGAGATAATATATGTTCATAAATCCTACATCTCTTCTTGAATCTTAAGATCAGTAATACATTGGACTGGTGCTACTGTCTATGAATAAAGACCTAGTGGAATACTGATAACAGAATCTCCATACCCTCCTTCAATTCATATGCTGAGGAAGGCTCATTTTGTCTAATTTAGTTACTGAGTCTGTTGTTGACCTCTTGAATAGTGGCACACTACTGAGAATTTTGAGAGTGAGTGGAAATTTTAAGAGTTTTCCTTCAAACTTTTCTTCCCTGATTTGGAAAGATAAGTATTATTTGATAATTTTATTTAATTCAGTAGTTACTTATTGTGCCAAAGTCTACAGAAAATGCCAAATTAAATAAGACATTAATCTTTAAGGAGCTTCTTTTCTATATTCAACCAGATATGTCTAAGAAATAAAGCAGAAATGACATAATTTGTAATACAATATTAATGAAAAGATAGTAAAGCCTTCCAGTTATCATATTAAGGTACAAATGATTTCCTAGCTGAATTCATTTATCTATAATCAGAAGTTGTCAACTGAGATATCTCTTCTAATAGGGGATTCGGTAGCCTTCCTTACTGGAGAGCAAATATTAATAGACATGAATTCCCTTGATTTTCCTCTGTTTGCCTTAATTGATAACTGAACTTGATGACTTTTTCTCTGGTTTATGAGAATAAAATATAGAAAATTTAATCCTTTTGCTGAATTTATGAGCATTTCTTTTATTCCCTTGTGCAAGGGAGTACCATTGATGAAAATTCCTTTGCAGCAGGCAGAATATTTCATTTGAGAATGAAAAAGCTAATTGAGTTAATGTGTTGTATAAGAGATTTGTAGCCAAGTATTGTGTCAGTTTGATCTCAGCTGGGGCTAAGGTACTGTGATAGCTATGAGATATTAATGATGGAGAATATGACTGTGAACTTTATACAAATAAAGCAATTTGATTTGTAAGTGGTACAGTTTATTTTATCTTTATGATTTGGTAGATGTATTAAGCCAAGTAATTTTTAAGTTGGTATCAACTTTAGATGCATGTTTACTTACAAGCCTTCTAATAATAGCATCAGCTCTTTTAGCAGTATGAATAGATAATTTAAGTCAAAATAAACATTTGTTTCATTCTTTTCTATTTTTACTACATATTTATCATTTAACTATAAAAAATTTCAGACCTATACAAAGAAGATTATTATAATGAACCTATTTTCTCATCACATTTATCAACACATCTTTTAACTATCTCCCTAAAAACCCCCATCTCACTTCTGATTTCAAAGCAAATCCCAGGCATCACATTATTCCTTGTAAATATTTCATTACATGTCTCGGTAAGTAAGGATTCTTTTTTCTCCTTTAAATATAACAATAATATTATTAAAACACCTTATTTTTATGGGGCACCTTGGTGGCTCACTCGATTGGACATCTGCCTTTGGCTCAGGTCATGATCCCAGGACTCTGGGATTGAGCCCTGCATTGCATGTTCTGCTAAGTAGGGAGCCTGCTTCTCCCTCTCCCTCTGCCCTCCCCCCCCCCACATGCATGTGCACAAGCACTAGTGCTCTCTCTCTGCCAAATAAATAAATAAAATCTTTAAAAAAAAAAAAAGAAAAGAAAAACAGAGTTGCTTTTTAATTGCAGGTAGGAAGTAAGGAACAGGGGTTTAACCAGGTTCTGATGACTTTAAGTAGCTCTAGCTACATAGCCCTTGGTACTTGGGCAAGTCATTTAACTTTACTCTCTCCATGATTTCTTGTCTTTGTAAAGAGGTGATTCAGCAAGATAATATCTAAATCCCATTTGTCTCTAAACTTTATAATTTAAAAAACGAGACTTCCAGTTTCTGGTCCTGCATGTAAGGAGCTTATAAGTTGTCACTCTGTCCTAGCAAGAAAACGCTGAAGAAACTAAGAAATCAGTAACTGTCCTTAGATCTATCAGAAAAGTGAGGTTACAGGTCCAACTGTTATCCCCAAAACTGGAGTAACAAATGGGTGAATACAGAGAATTACAACTTACTAAAGTAGAAATCTCTGTGGGAACTGGTACTAGAGTAGGAAAACCTAAACTATAATCCATGAATTTCTAGAGGTTCAGGGTGAACAAGCCTGAGAGTTAAAAACTCCAGTGGGGGCCAGTCACAGGGGTCTCTACACTTTCGTAGTTTTACCTCCAAGGACTTGACTAGGTTCTCACAGCAAACCCCTTCAGCTCCTGGCAGGGGGAGAGGAAAAGAAACATTTTGAAATGCTCCAGAACATCCTGTCCTTCATAACAAGGGCTGCCCTCAAGAGAAACTGACCAGAGCCTAAGCCATTCGGGATTTATCAGAGCCCAGCTGACCTGGAGAAAGGAAATACCCAAATCCAGCCCACTCTAGCTATCCTACCTCACCTAGGATGGGGGGTGGGGGGTACTGAGAAGCCCTTACAAAGTTCACAGTTCAGAGGCAAAGACTCACTAAAAGATTGAGATCTAGTGGTAGAGTGGACTGGAGTTGGTAATTGAGACTCAGGGTCCTTGAATGATAGCCTGAGGCAGTCTGTTTAATGCTTAAAAACCTAGATGGTGGGTGCAGACTGCCTGAAATTTAATCTAATTTCCACCACTTTCTAGCTGTGTGACCCAGGGCAAGTCACTTAACTTTTCTTCTTTCTCCTTCTTCATGTGTCAAGTGCTGATAGTAATAATACCTACCTCATAGGGTTGTCATGAAGATTAAGTGAGTTTATCCTTATAAAGCTCTTAGAACACTGCTCAACCCACATTTAGCATTCAATATGTTGGCTGTTATTCTTAGTGGTGGGGATATATATTTATTTATAGTTAGTGTTCACAAGCTTCTGTATACACAAAAACCACATAGGAAGTTTGTGAAGTGCTGCATCCTATTGCCAGAGCATTTTTTTGAGTGGGTATAGATTTGGCCAGTGCATCTTAATAACTATATGGGTGATTCTGCTACAGGTAGCCCACAGAGAAACTGCAAAAGATAGTCAAGGGTCCATGGAGGCTTTACGGCGGTAGAGTAAGATAGGACCAATGGTCTATAAGGAAAATTAATACATTTGATAACTTTACAGGGACTTAGGGATTGGAGAATGGAGATGAGAAGGTTTTGATGTGGTTGCTTGATACATTACAAAGAAAATCTTGACAGGCTTTGGTACAATAAAACACTTTGAGATTTTAAGCCTATATGGCTCAAAGAATGTTGGTACCACTGAAAAGATGAGAAAATGTCAGAAAGGTGGGTCTATTTGCTTTGGTTTTTTTTTTTAAGATTTTATTTATTTATTTGACAGAGAGAGACAGCCAGAGACATAACACCAGCAAGGGAAATGGGAGAGGGAGCAGGCTTCCCGCTGAGCTGGGAACCCAATGTAGGGCTTGATCCCAGGACTCTGGGACCATGACCTGAGCTGAAGGCAGATGTTTAACGACTGAGCCACGCAGGCACCCCTTTGTTTTGTTTAATATGGTGGAGATCCGCTGGGGGCCATGCCAAGTGGGCAGTTAAAATATGCTGGCCTAAAAGTTCTCCAAAGGGAGAACTGGAGAAACAGCGAGCTACTTAAGAGAATGGTCTTCACCAGCTAGCCTTCAAGTTTCTCAGCTAAACTCACATGTCAAGAATCCATCATTTACAGTTTCTCTAAAACTAACATTGGGATTGCATTGCTTGGAATTCTGTGTCATGGTCTAATTATCTTTTCTAAAGTTTTTTGAAATTATGATAACTTTTCCATAGTTTGTGGTACTCTTATTTTTCCTATTATTTATAGAAGAATTAGTTAACTGAAGACTTAATTTTGTTACCTTTACTAAGAACCTGCACTCTTCTGGGTATTTTATACACATTATTTATAATCCTCACAGCAGTTTTACAGGATAGAGCACACCTTACATAGTGAGAAAAATAAGGCTCAAAGAGGTTACTTACCTAAAGTCATAGCTAAGCTAGAATTCAGACTGAGGTCTGCCTTAGAAGTTCTTGCTCTTAACTAGATTTCCACTAATGTAGCCAGTCGTTAACTAACAACAGAGACTGCTTAACTGTGCTTAACATTTTTTTAAAATCTATGAAGAGGGACACCTGGGTGGCTCAGTTGGTTAAGCGGCTCAGGTCGTGATCCCAGCGTCCTGGGATCCAGTCCCACATCGGGCTCCTTGCTCGGCAGGGAGCCTGCTTCTCCCTCTGCCTGCCTCTCTGTCTGCCTGTGCTTGCTCTCTCTCTCTCTAACTAATAAATAAATAAAATCTTAAAAAAAAATTTAAAAAAATAAAATAAAATCTATGAAGAAACTTTTTGTTAAGATGCTGTCATTCCTTTTCATGTTACACATAGCATGTAAGTATTATTGATCAGTAGTAGAGAACAAATAGATCCTGAGGGGCCTATTTTATCTTTAATGAAAAAAAGTTACCATTATTTGAAAATTTTAACTTTCATATCCATATATTATATTTTCACATAAGACATCAAGTGCACTAATTCCACCTTAGTATATGATGTATCTTTTTCTCCAGATTATTGCTATTTCTCCTTCTTCTGGCTCTGCCCTCAAATAAATTATCTTTTTTTTTTTTTTAAGATTTTATTTATTTATTTGTGAGAGAGAGGGAGAGAGAACGAGCACAGGCAGAGTGGCAGGCAGAGGCAGAGGGAGAAGCAGGCTCCCTGCCGAGCAAGGAGCCCGATGCGGGACTCGATCCCAGGCCGCCGGGATCATGACCTGAGCTGAAGGCAGCTGCTTAACCAACTGAGCCACCCAGGCGTCCCAAATAAATTATCTTAAGAATAAACCTTTTCTTTGTGTAAGGATAGAAAAGCTAAATCTGGTATTAAAAGTAAAAAAAAAAAAATGGTTGTCCTCATGTCTGAAAAAGAATCTCACTTGTGGGGCTGGGGAGTCGTGAGAAAAATTCCTGAATGTAGAGTTCATGAATCATCTAGAACATTTCTAGCTGAATTCAAGGTATTCAGAAGATGTTTTGACATATTAGCCAGTATTTTTTTGAATCATTATAAGAATTAAATATATTGTCTAAACACTGTGCAAAGGATGTTTAATAAGAGCCTTGTGAATTTGTGAGTTTTACATGTTAGTAGAATATTAATGTATTTCCAGGAACTTTTGAAGCATTGAAGAAACAATTTAAGAACATTGTCCATTCTTTTCTTTTACTGCGTTAGTGGAATTGGGATTTCTTTAAGGCTTTTTGAAAGAAAATAATCTATAAAGATAGGATTTTTGTTGTTGTTGTTGTTGTTGTTGTTACTCCCATCAGCAGAAATGGTTAGAGCAGCGAAAATGACAGTGCTCACCTGACTGTCTAGAAACTCTAGTGTCCTCACTGTCACTATTACCATTACCACTCTCCTGATAAGCAGAAATAGAGTACATGTGTTAGTGGAGCCCCTCAAGTATTGAACTGACAATATTTATATATGGCTCTTAAAAACAGATTTTGTTAATATAGAGTCTTATCTCTTAATCATCTCAAACCTGTAAGGGTCCATGTATATTCAGCTTGGGTAGAATGATAACATTTAACATTAGTTTCAAAGCGTTGCTATCTCTTCCTTTTCTTTCCTCAGCCTTCCTCACCTCCTAGCTCCAAGCTTTCTTTCACTGATTTTGTGGTACTGTTAGATGTCTGAAGTGTAAGGAATGGGTGTATGTAAGGGACAGGGGAAAACAGAAGAAAGGAGAAGGTAATTGGTTTGTAAATTGGTTTATGATGTCTTTTGGTTTGGGATTTTTTTTTTTTAAGCAATAGACCCTTTGTTTAAACAAAATTTGATCCCGAAATACAGAATATGTAAAAGCTGGACTCTTCTATTTGGAATAGGAATACACAACTGAACCTCACTAATACATCCCCTACTTCTCTCAGTAAAGGAGGGGACACAGAAGTCTTTTAAATAACTTATAGGAGCAACACTTGAAGATCATTGCACTGCCCTGAAGATTCATGTTTTATTATAGTATATTGAGTTATAGAGGAAGATGGATTTTTACTCTTTGGAAGTTAGCAAATTTTGTTTGTGAGCTCAAAATGTGCGAGGTATTAGTGTAACTTAGATTTTAAAATTTGGATGTCTAGGCTAGTATTAGTTTACTTTCTCATGTTATTTACCTGTTAAAATTGCCTCTTTTTTTTTTAATTGCCTCTTTTCTTAATAAGAGATGTAAGTCTCCAAATTTTTTGCTCTTGGGAAGAGGCATGAGTACAGTATAGTATAGTTATATATGAATAGAGTCAAATCATTACAAGTTCCCTGGTTTCTCTTGAGCTGTGGTATATATCAGCTATTAATTTTCTTGTTCTTTTCTTAGATAACATTTTAATAGAGCTATAGTAAGAGTTGTATAATAGACTTTACAGATTTATTATTACTTCTAATGTAACTTTGGATCTCCTCTTAAAAACAAAACAGACCTTTGCCATTAGGATAAAAGACTATAAACAGATTTTTAGTCTTTGAAAACAATTTTATTTGCATAAACCACTGTATATTGAAAAACCTTTCTTTTCTTAGGCAGTATCCACTTAAATTACTTAAGCCCTGCAAGCTGAAGGTTAAGGGCCTGAGTTTGGTTGTTTTGTATCATAAACTATGACATTGTGAAAATGCAGTTAGTGTGATACTTACCGAAAATAAAGCCTTAATGTTTAGGGATTAAAATTAATTCAAAACATTTTCAAAAAGAATGTGGCCACGTTGGCCCAAATACTGCAGTTCAGCCTGATAAATAGTAATCAGAAGAAGATGATGTACATTACTAATTAAGCTCTAACAAACAATTCGTGTAAAACCATCTTTAAATCTGATAACTGAAAATCATGTAGGTATCCCCGACTAATCATGATCATATGGTAATATATAACTTTTAGTCCAGAAGATTTGGATAAATGTTCCACGGCAATACCCAGAAATCAGCTTTTCAGTAATTTCTATAAAGTATTTCCTGTTTTATCAAATACAGTAATTACATCACAAACAGATTCAAAATGGTGTGTATAGAGAAAAAAAAGCAACAGTCTTTGCCTGTCTCAATTCTGATTACCCTAATTTAGGAGATAGTTTTTCTTAATTAATTAATGCTTTAGGATTGTGGACTGAAAATTTCCATAACGTGCAAATTACTGTTTATTTGAATGAACACTTTTAATGTTTAATAGTTAAAAAGTGGAATAAAAGGAAAACCCAAAAGTTGTAACAAATAGTTTTATCATTTAAACTCAAATCTCTAAAAATGAATACTGCATTAGACTTTGAGCAGATTTCTTTTTACATCTGAAGAGATTATTTATAATATATAGAAGGTTTTTGTTATGTAACTGCATGTAGCACTGTACCACTTACACAGTTTTGTTGACAGATTCCCACTGTAAACCTCTACAACTCTAATATGCTCTCTTTTTTCTCTGCTTTCTTTTTCCAACAAGTTTAATACTTGAGTGTAATGCTTCCTGTTACTATGTCCCAGTGTAGTAGTAGTTTTCTCAGTTTTGAATATTTCATATCAATTAAGGTTGACTTAAATATTTTAAAAAGTCCTCCCACCCCCACCCTATAGAGATATGTTTACATATATTCATTTGGATTCATCTGGATTGATTTGCAGATAGCAGTAACATACAGATTTCTTCTTTTTTCTTGAAGTTCATAATGAAATAAATGTGTGATCCTATAAGAATAGACATTTGTTTGCTAACATGATAAGATTCTTAAATATGCTGCAACTGCAAGTATTAAACATGACAAGATTCTTAAATATGCTGCAACTGCAAGTATTAAACATGACATTTTCAGTTTTTGATGTCTTTTAACAGGTACTCTATTCCTATACTCATATATATTCAACATTTTCATGGTAATGTTGAATATATATATAATATATATATATGTATATATATATATAACATTATCATGATAATGTTGAATATCTATGAAGCAAAAAATAAATACAACTTTTTGGTAGAAGACTTGCACCAAGGGTGCCTGGGTAGCTCAGTCAATTAAGTGTCTGCCTTCTGCTGAGGTCATGATCCTGGGGTCCTGGGATAGAGCCCTGCATCAAGCTTCCCACTCAGTGAGGAGTCTTCTTCTCCCTTTGCCCCTCCTCCCTACTCATGCTCTCACTCTCTCTCTCAAATAAATAAAATCTTTTTAAAGAAAAATTTTTAAAAAGGCTTATACCTACATGTTATTCATTCAACAAATAATTATTGAATGTCATTTCCTATATACCAGGCATTGTTCCAGGCACCTGAGATCCTGCAGTGTAGCAAACAAAATTGCATTCTCATGAGTATAACTGCAACTAAAATGCTTTATTATTGATTTACTCTTCTATAAAGAACTAGTCTAGCTTTACAACAGTAAACAAAAACATCGTGAGTTTATACCTTAAAAAAAGAAAAACTGGTGAAAGTCAGCTGATTGAACCCTATTATATGTAAAGCTGGGGTCCTATTTGATATATGATTTAGAACTTTTTTTAAATTTTTTAATTTTTTTATAAACATATAATGTATTATTAGCCCCAGAGGTACAGGTCTGTGAATTGCCAGGTTTACATACTTCACAGCACTCACCACAGCATATACCCTCCCCAATGTCCATAACCCCACCACCCTCTCCCGATACTCCTCCCCCCAGCCCCCCTCAGTTTGTTTTATGACATTAAGAGTCTCTTTTGGTTTTTCTCCCTCCCGATCCTATCTTGTTTCATTTATTCTTTTCCTACTAGAACTTGTTTAATACAAATGAATGTTTGGCACTAATGTCAACAGTAAATGTTTATGATTTTTTTAGCATTGTTTGACACTATAAATTGGTTGTTTTTAAAAATTTTTGAAACAAATTGATCAGACCTATATATTGTATAGGCTGATGACAGCTAATTGGCTGTAATTAACCACAGTATGTGATCTCTGAATACTGAAAATAGCTTGCAGTTTTAAGGAATCAAGAAATTGAAAAAAAAAAAAAAAGAAATTGGCTTGTCTTCATGGCTTTAAAAAAAATTAAACACTGAGCTAAGTTATGTATTTGGCTAATACTCTCAAGCTATTTGGCCTAAGGGAAAAATAGACTTGACAAAATGAGAGTAAATGAAAAATCTGGCCCATCAGTGGTCTCCTTTTATAAATTTATATCCCTTAAGAAAAGTTAATCATTGCAAGTCATGTCTGGCTTTTTTTTCAAAATCTTAACTGTGGGAATACATGTAGATTACAATGATAAATTTTTTAAGCTCCCTTGTTTGTAACAGAAATATTTCTTTTTTCCCTCATATGTGTTTAAGATAAATCCTCAGTGTTATATTAAACTATTTATAATATTGTGAAAACCATTTTCTTTGAGCATACAAACATAAAAGATTTCCAATAGCCTGCAGCTAGTATGCACTGGCTGAAGTTAATAGATTGGACAGAATATTGCTGCTCTTTGAGTAAAAGTTAATGCTTTGGAGACCAGCTAATACACTTAACTATAGTGTATGAGCAGTGGGTGTCCTGCTTATTTTTATTACAAGCTTTATCACTGTGCAATTTTCTTACAACATGCTAACAGTAATCCACTTTAAGCTCATGCTTAAATATTTATTGAATGTGGTAGCCAAGGAGCTATGTTTAAAAGGTACATTAAAAAATGTCTCAATGGCATTCAGTTGCTTACCGAGCAACATAACCTGAATTATGGTTTATCTCAGACTTTATAATAATAAGTAGTATTTCAATATCAAATTAGAATTCTCAAAAGAATGAAGTTTGCATCCCCCAAATGAGATAACTGTGTATCAGCTTTACTAAACTAGCTAAAATATAAAGTTAAAAAATTCTTAGTACCAAAAAAATACTTCAGATGATCACCCCATGTGTTTCCGAAGGGTCTCCAGTATCCTGTGTTTCATCCCCCAGTCTTTTATTACAATTCTAAAATTTCATTTTAGTATGAATATATACAATGTATATTTTATAATCTTCCTCCTCTCCAAATGCATAAATATGCAAACTTGTATAAATTATGTAATTACTAAAAAATCAAAAGGCATAAGAAAGTATTACTGAATTTAGGAAACATGTGTACACTGGGGTGTGTGTTTATACACACTGAGATGTGATAAAGAAGAAAAATCTGAAGAAAAGAAGTTCTGCCAGGGTAAAGCTTTCTTAGCTGTACTTTTCCCCTCTTATCTGAAGCAACCAGTTTTTAAAAGTTTTTAAAAATAAAGCATTTGGGGACAACTGGGTGGCTCAGTGGGTTAAGGCCTCTGCCTTCAGCTCAGGTCATGATCCCAGGGTCCTGGGATGGAGCCCCGCATTGGGCTCTCCGCTCAGTGGGGAGCCTGCTTCCTCCTCTCTCTCTCTCTCTCTCTCTCTCTCTGCCTGCTTGTGATCTCTCCATTGAGGCTCTTGCTATGGAGAGTAAGAAATAAGGACTGTAAAGTGTAAAGGTAAATCAGTACACATGGAACTTTTTATTCATTCCCACAGGCTATCCATGAGCTAGCTTCTGCCTGCCTTGCAGCCTCATCTGCGATTTTCTTCTCTTCACTTGGCTCAAGCCAGTGTTGGCCTTATTTCTACTTATCCACTATGCCACGTTTTTCCCATCTTGAGGCCTCTCTTTGTGCTCTTACTTGCCCTGAAACACTCTTCCTTCATGTCTGGTTCTTTGTCTTTCAGGTCTCTTCCCAAGTGTTATCTCTAAAGCGAGGATTTCTTTGACCATGCTACCTAAAACTGACCCATATGACTATTCATGCAGAGTGGCTCCCAGGTCATCCTCTTACTACCTATGTGATTTTTCCAAGATATTTAATCTCTCTGTGCCATAGCTCAGTAATCTATAAAATGGGAATATTATGACAGATTGGGTTATTTTCAGAGCTAAGTGCAATACTACATGTAAAGTGCTAATTATACTTGTAAGAGTCCTGTCATGTGGTAAGCACTCGGTAAACACAGTCCATTTCTAATCATCATCATTATTATTAAGGATAAAAGAAGTAGTGTAACCCATAAATGCTATAGTTGATCAATATAAGAAAAACTCAAGAGAAATGCCATGAAATCAACAAGTTTAACTGTCAGCATGGGCAGTGGATGCAGTATGAGCACATTGACTCCAAAGATCAGTTACTGAAATGGTCCACTTGAAGCAATGGAGGGGCAGACTGTTAATGGGGGTCTTAAGTTGGTTATAGTCCATTTAATTAAACAGAAATTTAAAGAACATCATTTCATACCAGTCAGTCACTGAGCTAGGATGTGGGAGCACAAACATGAACCAATATAGGTTCCCTTAAAGCATCTAAAATTGATTTTGATGGGACTTGAATGAGTGGAAAGAAGCAAGAAAGGTGTTCCTTACAGGTTTCTGAAAGAACAGAGGTAGAAGGGTACCTGGGTGACGTAGTTGGTAGAGCATGTGACTCTTGTTCATGGAGCTGTTAGTTCAAGCCCCAGATTGGGAAGAAAGAAAGAGAAAGAGAGAGGACGGGAAGGATGGAGGGAAGGAGAGAGAGAAAGAGAAAGAGAACAGATAGAGGTACGGAGTTAGGAAGGTTCAAGAATTCACACTGAAGGGAGAACAGGTTCTCTCATTCCAGAGTGAGAAGAGATGAGATTGAAGTGAGGACTCCCAAATTATGGAGGATTTAGGGTCCCTTATTCTGTCGGCATTTAGAAGCCCGTGGAATGTTTAAACAAAAGATTGGCAGAAGTAGTACTTAAAATTAGAGAACACATTTCTGTCTTTTCTCTGACATTACAAATTCTTTGAATCTAAGTATGAGAAGGTTTGAATTAAAAGGGACAAATCTTTTCAACTTCTGTGTCAGACACTTTATGTAGTTGTACAGTTGTGATCTTTTATTAGTTGGTACTAAGTAAATTTTATAGCAGAGTGATAGGCAGTTGGTGACAGGTAGTCATTCAGTTCTTAGTCATGTACTCTTTACTAGAGTAATATTTAAAATATTAAATTTTTCCTTTTCATTTTATTTTATGTATCACAAACCTGATATATTCTTGAAATATTTATGAAATTAGATCATTGTGTATGTGGCCCATCCCACATGTAAATGGAAAGAAGAAATTTAACATAGTTCATAAATTGAAATATTTGGTTTCACCTGTGCTCAGATTGAAACCATAAAAGAATCAGAATGACTGTAGGTTTATATTGTCAGATTTACCACCATAGTTACAAATTTTCTAACGACCACATCTTCAGTATTTTTATAAGGTGTGTAGCTTCTTGGTATGCCTGGGTGGCTCAGTCAGTTAGCGTCTGCCTTCAGCTCAAGTCATGATCCCAGGGTGTGGGTTCAAGTCCCACATCAGGCTCCTTGCTCAGCAGGGAGCTTGCTTATCCCTCTGCCTGCTGCTCCCCCTACTTGTCTCTCTCTCTCTCTCTCTCTCTCTGACAAATAAATAAAAACCTTAAAAAAAAAAAAAAGGTTTGTAGCTTCTTGCAGAGATATTTGAATACTTACCATACCACATAATAGTTAACTATTTTTGTCTTCATTTTTTTAAAAAGATTTTATTTATTTTAGAGAGAGCAAAAGTGATCCCAGAGGCAGAGGGAGAAGGATACTCGCTGCTGAGCAGAGAGCCCGATGTGGGGCTCAGTCCCAGGATTCTGAATCATGACCTGAGCTGAAGGCAGAAGCTTAACTGACTGAGTCACCTAGTCGCTCCTGTCTTCATTTTAAGGAAAGCATGAATATTATTAGATTTGTCCCCAAATGATGGATAGATTATTTTTATCAACAATGAAATCTAAGTAGAGTACGAGATTTGGCGTAGGAACTCAGTAACACTTAGAAAAGTTGATCAAAAGAAATATTTTGTATTTCTTGACACTGAATTTATGATGTTTTGGGTTTTGTATGTGATTTTACAAAGAGAAAAAACCAACTTATTATTTTTATAGGATACTTCTGTGGAAAACAAGAGACTCTGTCTCCTCATGTACACTACAGAAAGAAGCCATGCAACTGAATTCC
The DNA here is from genome assembly GCA_003697995.1 of Taxidea taxus jeffersonii. Lineage (NCBI taxonomy): Eukaryota > Metazoa > Chordata > Mammalia > Carnivora > Mustelidae > Taxidea > Taxidea taxus. Next base: position 25,167 of record RCUC01109168.1, read on the forward strand.
TTAATGGCTGGTCATCATTGTATATTGTTACTTGACAGATGCTGGGAATCCAAGAACTAAAGGGATACAGAGTGTATGTCATAGCCAGGAGGTTCCGTGCCAGGAGATGCTGCCAAACTGAGAGACACCCCTCCCTTCCAAGTCTGGAATTATGCTAGGGATTCATGGATAAATGTTTGGATAAAGATAGATCTGGGAAATGAAATTAGAATTTTCAGTGAGCCTTAGAGTTGGCTGGATGCCCAAAACCTCTAATTCCTCAGAGATTTTGAGAGGGACTCTCAGGAGATCTGGAATGAATTATACTCAACTCTTAAAATGAATATTCTCCATCCTAGCCTCTTAGCAGTTGTCTCTACCTCTCTCCTCAAGCAGTTTGGAACCCCTACCATGATATCACCTTTTTTTTTTTTTGTAACTTTTATTTATTTAGAGAGAGAGCGAGTGTGCAGTGAGGAGGGCCAGAGGGAGAAGGAGAGAATCTTTATCAGACTCCTGTGAGTGTGGAGCTCAATCTCACAACCCTGAGATCATGATCTGAGTCGAAATCAGGAGTCGGACACTCAACTGACTGAGCCACCTGGGTACCCTAACACCACCTTTTAAAAAATGGGAAGGTACACTTTCATTTTAATGTGTTTTAGTAGAGTAATACTTTCAGCCAAAATGCATTGCATTGCCCACCTCATTCCACAATCCAGATATATAACTCAAGTATCATCACTCTCTCAATAATTAGTCCAGTTTGTGTTTAACCTGCACGATCTAAGCGTCAATGGCCTTGAAACCTACCTGATCTCAACATTGTATTTAAATGAGCCTCCAGTGGAACTAGAAAAGTTATATTTATTAATACTAGAAATTCTTGTAATTTTTTAAATAAATATATGTAAAATAATGACCTGCGTTATCATTATGAGAGCATTTTCACCTCAGAGTCCAAACAAACCAAGGATCATGCCTTGTGAACAGAAATATTTTAGCATCAAAAGAGAAAACTGGGGGCGTTTGGCTAGCTCAGTCAGTAGAGCATGCATCTCTTAATCTTGGGTTATGAGTTCAAGCCCCATGTTGGGGGTAGAGCTTACTTTAAAATAATAATAATAATAATAGTAATAAAAATAACACTTTTTTAAAAGGAGAAAACTATTTTTTGTTAGAAAGGAAGTGGTCACAGATCATACCAACCAAACAATTGTGTCAGAGCTTTGAAATATAGTGCCATTAGGCTAGATACTGAGATAAAAGATAAAGTAAAGATAAATGTAACTGTTTCAGGCTAGTTAAATTGATTTGTATACTAATAAATTTTACTCTTAGTAGAGTAGTTTCCAGATTTTAAGTAACCATGAAAAGTTGAGTTATTGGTTGACTTAGATGTTTTGAAAGGGGAAGGGAGAGTTCTGAAAACATTTCCTGCCACTTTGTCCCCCCAGGTTCCTTTTCTACTCTTCCTAGAACTGGCTCTTGTTGACTCCCAGCAGTATAGCTGGATATTTAGATCCTCAATGACTTACTTATTGTTAGGTAGTTCAGTAGTCTGCTAAAGCAAGCACAGGAAATTTCAAACACCTGGAGGCTATTTTAAAAACTCTTTGCTGCTGACATTTTAGTTAGAATTCTAAAAAGAGAATGGACTGTTTGGATACTGAGCTCTAGTGTACAGATGCTGGGGTTTTTAGGCTGACTTTAAAATCTCTGAAGTTATTTGACCTGGTATTGTATCACTTGGGTATTCTGAAGCATCAAATGAAAACTAAATCCACTCTGGTGTTGGCAGGCAGCTCTTGTGCCTTTCAGTGTATTACAATTGTTGGAATACCATCCGTGTACTTAGGCATGAATCAGAAAATTGGAGAAGGAAAGCCTGATGCCCCTGTTTCTGAGTAGGAAGACAAATGATTGTGTTATTGCCAAGAAGCAGATCTCATGATAAGAGCCCACTGGCTTGATTATAATGCTTGTGTGGCTAGAGAAGGTCCCCCAACATTGCAGTATCATTGATTCTGTCTTATTTTGAAGTTATAATGTATTCAGTGTAGCCTTATGATAATTGTTTTTGAAAAGCAGTTGTTAACTTTACAATGCTTGAAGCATTATTATGAGCTTAAGATTTTAAGCTCATGTTTTTTAATTACCAAAAGCAATGACAGAAAATAAAACTCTCCACTTGGGTCCTTTGAAACACTTATATTTACAATTGCTGTGATACTTATGTTCAAGGACATTTCATATTTATTTAAGAACTTAAAGAATGTTATTATAAAGTGATGCTTTGTGATTTAAATTGAAGCTCCTCAGTGTTCATATTATTGTAAACTTAGATCTTAGTTCCTTGACTTTTATATTGTTAATTTTAACTTTAGATTTATACATGATCTATGTAGTACATGTTGTGAGAATAAAACCTGTCTGGAATTTGAAAGAACAAGATAGGTATATTTTAATAAAACCTGGAGTATCGTTACATTCATTAGACCTTAATTTCAATAAGACTAGGAATACTGACTGAAACATACAGGAAATCAGAGTGAAATCAGACAGAATGAGTCTTTTTTTACACTGAAATTAATAAGCTAAAAGAGAAGTTCAAATGAACTAAAGAAGAATACCAAACATTTCTAAATTTTAAAAAATTCAGTTCTATAACTGATATATACAATTAATTTTTAAAAATATGTAAGGACTGTGTAGTTTCTGATAACAGAGGATGACATTATTCTATACCTTTTAGCCTTGTGATGAATTCTAATTATCAAGGGAGAAGTGTTTTCTGATCCTAAGTGTTCATAAAGATATATAAAGCATTTCTATGAACTATTATAGGCTCCTGACTGTAAGGAAGAAAAACTTGCTGTGAAATACAATTTTAAGTATACTAAACTGAAGTGCCTTACTCAGGGTACTAAGCTTTCAGTGTTTTTCTATAATATCTCTTTACAAAGATGTCTTATGAACCATTTTTCTTTTATCTTTTATATCGGAGTTTTTTTCGTTGTTCAAAGAAATCTTTAAAAGGTAAAAGTTTTTTAAAATTAATAGCTTAGCCACCAGATAATCCTCTCTTCATCTGTAGCTACCACCAGTTTGCCTCCAGGGAGGCACAGAATAGGAGGTCTAGTTACTGGTTACAGATTACTCCTCTCTTGCTCAGTTTGCCCGGGATTTCCCCTCATAGGAATGTGGTTTGAAAAAACTTCCTCCACCACACTTCTGTTTGCATATTATTTAATTTTCTTTGATAATGCATCATATCAACTATCCACAGCAGTCAGGATCTGTTTAGTAATAAAACAGCGACAGCTCCTTAGATGTGTATTATCTGTGTGCCTCACAAAAACATACTTTCTAGTTTTCTACCACCTTTCCCACCAATCTTCAGTCTTCTTTTCTAGCCATTATCTTCCTAGTGGTCATTCATGGGTCATTTCATAGATCCTCTTCTCTCACTCTGTCT
>RCUC01109171.1:0-12342 GCA_003697995.1 Taxidea taxus jeffersonii
TTTTTTTTTTTAAGTTTTATTTATTTGAAGTAGTACCCACACCCATCGTGGGGCTCGAACTCACGACCCTGAGATCAAGAGTCTCTTCCGGCTCTTCCAACTGAGCCAGCCAGGTGTCCTGAAAAGTTAAATTTTTGATAGTTCCTGGTTTGCACGCTGCATACTCTTCCACAAATGACGCGAGTGAGGCAGTTGCCTAAGAGATAGTGAAGTTACGCTTTCTTGCAGCTTCACTCTTGCAAACATGGGCCAGGAGGAAAATAGAGCATTTTGCATATTGTTTCAGCACCTGTCTACAGTGTGAAAGGTGTTGGAGCCAGCCAAAGAGCTGGAGTCATGCTCAGGGTTGATGTTTGCTTTGGAGATCTGCCCAGACCATGGCCTGTTAGTGGTGATGCCCTAAACAGCCTCCTCTTCCAGATCCCTGAGGCTCAGGTGCTTGTGGATTTCAGCTCTCCTTTGTCTTACTGGGGGGGCAGGGGCTGTAGATTTGGGTGTTCTTAACCCTAGCCCTGACATAAACAGTTCAGGGGCAAAGTAATGGGACTGTGCAGTTCTCTGGAACAAGACTGTCACCAAAGTTTATTCATTCGACCCTTAGCTTTCTAGGATGAACGCTCTAGAAAAAGAGTACCATGTTCCCTGGACATTCTTAGAACTTAGGACTTGGGTTAAAAGTTGCAGAATGTTTTCTTTTAAAAAATGTGTAATGTTTTTATCTTTCATGTTAGTCAAAGTGTATTGTGCTGAATTGTTAGTACTGTCTTCAAAGCACCCTTTCGTTATTTGACTAAACCCTTCTTTCTCTATTTCTTCTAATGTGCTATTTATATTTCCACTACAATTACGTATTTTAAAAGTCCTAACTCTGAATCTGGCAGCTAATAGACGGCCTGCAGGTACCTCGTTTTCTAATGCAATAACTTTTCCTTTCTTAGTCTGTTCTTCTGATACGAAATCCAGTGAGGGAAGGGACTCTCCCAACCACAGAATCTTTGGTGCTTTGATGTTTGAAACTTTATGGCTTAAGATTCTTAAAGCTGATTTTGTTTCTATGAATCTTGCTAGGGTGGCTAATCGACTAATTTATTCAATTAGTATATTAATTTCTATTGCTTTCTTCCTTTCAAATGCTGCCCCTCAGCCCGTCTGGCATGTTTGATTATGACTTTGAGTAAGTTTGATTTGAATTAGTATTTGTGCTGTGTTGTTTAGTGTGTAGAGACCAATATGCCTTTTTGAGACCTTTCTAACCCATAGTTTATCTGTTTAATTGTAGGTATGTATATTAGGTTAGGCTGGGAAGTTTTTTTTAAAAACAGAAAAACGTGATGGAGGTAACATTTTATTTAATAACTTAAGCAAAATTAAGTAAACTTCACTTTTATGCATCTTAATTTCTTTAAAAATAGATAACCTTTACTTTAATTCACATTTAAATTGATTTTCTGGCTTTGCTTCATAAGGGGATTAATAGTTTAAGATCTTGATATTTTGCTTTGGAAAGATTTAAAAATTGAAACTTGTTTAGTTTCTTTTGTGTTTCATGTCCAGAAATACAAACTCCTAGTCTCTTTCCTGTTCTTAATCATTATGTGTCTCAGTGATTATCAGTGATATAGTTACAAAGCTAACACATTAACATAGAGCATGCCCTCTTAATCCAATCTCTTTAACGCATAGTTTTGAATAGTTTTTAAATTATATGGCTTTCATAACTGCTGTATATTTCTTTTTGTCATCTAAGTTTGCCTTGTGGCGAAAGTATCTGCTTATGTTTTTAAATACTTGCTTAATAATATCTGGGTAAACAACTAAATATGACATAGTCTAATGAAGAATGTGGGTTTTACTTAACCAAATAGTCTTTGTTATAGCTTGTGCCCTATGCAGTAGCTGATTCCTGGCCCCTCTTTCTGTAAATTAAAATGCAAATATGTTTTATCTTTTCTATCACAGGATTGATCTGAAGTTAAACAAAAAACCACGAGCTGTAAGTATCAGCCAGACCTTTTCAGAGAGGCTGGTGATTTTGTAGATGATTAGAAAAATGTGTTCTCTTCAGAGCTGAGTGTTCTAATCTCAGATTACAACTCTCCATTTTAAAGGCTGGGGTATCCAATTGGATATACTTCAACCTTTTTTTCTTTCTTTTTTTAAAGATTTTATTTATTTGACGGACAGAGATCACAAGCAGGCCAAGAGGCAGGCAGAGAGAGAGGCAGGCAGAGAGAGAGGAAGGGAAGCAGGCTCCCTGCTGAGCAGAGAGCCCAACTCGGGGGCTCGATCCCAGGACCCTGGGATCATGACCCGAGCCGAGGCCGAGGCTTCAACCACTGAGCCACCCAGGCGCCCCTATACTTCAACTTTTAAGTGTTACTTAGTTTTGTTGTTGTTGTTGTTTGGTTGGTTCTTGTTTTTTTTTATTAGAGAGAGGGATCACACATTTTTACTGAAGAAAAATTCCCTTTGATTAAAGAATGAATTGTTAATACTAGTTGTTTTTATTTTTGTTTTGTTTTGTTTTTGATTGGTGAGCTCAGGGGGCCTACTAAGGGCAGAATTAATGTTTCAGATGTGAAATATTGTCTCTTATATTTGAGCTAGAATCTTTGGCTATAGAACAGTTCCCTAGCAGGGCTGTTGATGAATTATTTTCTTAGGTTCCAACTAGTGTTCTGAGAGTAAGTTGGGACTCTCTCTTTCTCTCTTCAGGACTATTAGAAGACTCATTAGTGCAGAAGCTTCCAGGCTGTAGAGCCCTGCTTCCCTCCTCCAACCTCACAAAGATATATATCCCTCACCTGAGTGCGCAGCCATCAACCTCTGCTTTCCCAGACCCAGTGCCTGTGACTCTGAATAGTTTGTTCTGAAACGTGGTGACAAGTCATTTCTGTAAGACCACATTGGATCAGTTACTGTGTGTCATTTTTAGTAACAGAACTGCAAGAAGACCAAGACATGGTTATAATTCCAGCAAGTTGCTAATTCTGCATTTCTTGCTTCTTGGAATGAATGTGTCCCCCCAAACTGGCTGGCACCAGCTTCATCTGTGATACCCATCAAGAAATGTTCTCTGGTTTTATTTTATGCTGAAGGTAGAACGTAGGTCACGTTTCAGAGGGAGGCTGTAAATATCGGGCATTTTCTTGTTTTGTTTGTTTTATTATTTTTCTATTGTTTTTACCATCTTCTTTTCTTTGGGGACTTTTTGTAATGCCGTTGTACAGCTCATACCTTCCTGCCAACATATCTGATCACCTGCTTCGTGCAGTTGCCAGTATTCTTAACTAAAAAGAATCTGGTTTACCATAAAGAAAATGGGGAACTTGGCTCTGTGTTTTTGCAGGGGGAAGGTAAAGAGGGTTTATTTAATAATTACCTATCTTAAATCTTTCTGCGTTGGAAGCAGTTTCATGTTCAAGGAACAGGAAAAGCTGAAAACCTAAGTTTAAATCAATCCTTTTAAAATAGATATTTTTATTCTTTTATATAAATAAAATTTCACAGGTGTTGACTTCTCATGCTTTACTTTTAAACCTGAGATTGTTTTTTCACTTATTTTATTTATTTGTATCATGCCTTATGGAAATTTCTTCCTTTTTCCATTTTTCTTTCTTTGCTGGTATCTGCCTGATTAAACATTGCTCTAAAAATCACTAAGGTATATTGAAAGGCTCAGCATTACCCCCAGAGCTGGTAACATTTGGAATTCTTGAGGAGAGTGAGAGAGAGGATCTGCGAGAGCCAGCGATGCCCAGCAGACCCCTTACCTCACAGGGCTGCTTGGGCTGGGGAGCTTGCCGGTTTATTGAGCTGTTATCTGCCTCTGGAGTGGGGCTTGACCTTGGCTGCTCACAGCAATCACCTGGGAAGCTTAAGGACCTGCTGGTGCCTGGGTCCCACCCCCAGAGACTCTGACTAGGGTGCAGTCTAGTGGCTGGGATTTCCTTCCAAAGAGTCCCTGGGATTCTGATAAGAAGCCAGGTTGAGAACCACTGCATGAGGAGTGTTTGATTGAAATCCTATGTTGCAAATCAGTCTAGGAGATAAGATTTGGGGCCCCATCTTTCCTTCGATGCTGTCTAGTCATAGTCCTTGACCTAGGCCCATATCTTTGTTAGAACAAGTATGTTCCATTGTGACAATATTGGTAGAGCTGAATACGGATGGCATCTGTTAGCAGAACAAGTCTGCCTTGTCAGATGTGCAAAAGCTTTCACTCTTGTTCTCAAATAAACTTTTTTTTTTTTGACTCTATGGCTAATTAGATGTCTTTGGTAGCAAGAACTCCAATGTTAAGGTTTTAAGAAAATAGTTTCTTATATTTAGATTGTTCCTTTAAAAAAAAAAATTATAAAGCTTAAAACCATGGGGACCAGAAGATTTCTATACCCTCCTTTGTCAGTTTCTCTCCTTTCCTGGGAGAGAAAAGTAGGGCTTCCTGTGGTCTCCGTGGCTTAGAGGAGAGCAACAGCAAACCTGAGAATATTTCTCTCATAGTTTTGACATTTGCTTGAGATCTGGTGGGATTGCTCTTAAAAAGTTGTATTATGTAAAAACATACCTGTGTATATGAATACACATGTATGTATATGATCATGGTTAGAGGTAGGCTGCTTGCTTTATACCTGTTTTCTCTAAAGTTTTCAGTCATTGATTAGGGGACCTCCCAAGTTTTCCTGTAAGCTGGCCACAGACTAAAGATATTTAAGTCACAAGGGAGTGCTTATATTCTCTAAATTGGAGGCATTTGGGCAGAAACCCCAAGAGATGCCTACCATGCTTGTGATATTTGTAGTTTTGGTTATTAACTAAGTTTGTCTGACAGACTCAGACCTGACCAGTGACCCTGCCAGAGTGGCTGCCAGGATCCATGAGAGGGACTTCCTTCTAGGCAGGCCTTCACTGGATTATCAGGGTCTGGAATAGTATTTTGCTTTAGGCCCTTAGGCTTCTTATCTCCACAGCGGGAAGAAGTTGCCCTCAGCTCCTGTTCGAGGTTATAAGACACTGAAAAAAATCCAGACCCGTGGTAGTTCTATTTCATGTCTTCTCCTGGGAGGATGGTGTCTGCACACAGCTCCCAAGGGAGTCTCAAGTATGTTTGCTTTTCTCCGGGCTGAGAAATCGTTTATTTTGTTGAAACTCGGCATGTTCTAAATCGCATCAGACCCTGCAGGCTGAAGATGGAGAGCAGGGACAACCCACAAAGGAGAGGACCGCTAGTTCTATGGGGCCAGCAGGAGGGCCTGAGGGAAGTGCCAGGGGTTGGATGGGGTCGGCATGGGCCGAGGGTACAGGCATTCAGAGCTGCTGTCCGTGTCTTGGGGGCCTCCGGAATGCTTTGAGAGATGGAGCCTTTGGGGGCTAGAGAATACTCTGTAAGTATCCTACAAGGAGGACTGTTGATACCGCAACCTGTGTGCTGAAGAAGGGAATGGAAACAAGTATTTAAATGGCCTAACTTGGAAAGGAGTAAATATGCTGTTTTGAAACACTCTGTGACCTAGTTTTTGCTTTTATTCTGACTTGTCTGCCCCTCATCCTCACTCCCAACTACTGAGGCATGACTGCACGTAAAAATCCCCGTCTGAAGCCCGCTGCCAGGGCTGCTGCACGGGGGCTGCGTGGAGTGTGAGCGTGAGCGCGTGTGTTTGTACACATGGACCTCTCCGGGCTGCCATCCTGCTCAGGGCCTGGGAAGGTGACTAAGGGGAAGGCATTGGGATTCTCCTATGTCCATGTAAATGTTACTGTGTCTGAATTTTCTAAGTGGTAACCTTCAGGACTGGAAACAGTTTTCACTTTGGAAAACTTCTGTAGAGGAAAATCACAGTAATATCGTCACTGCTAAGATGGGCCGTGGTGTTGATTCTGACTCCCCCCTCAGTGCAGGGCAGTGGTCCCCAAGGAGGAGGGTATGGAGGATGGCCTCTGGCTGTGGGTGGGGGGGTTGAAGGGTACATTTCAGACCTTCAATTTGTATTTATTTTCTAGCTCAGCCTTTTTTAATTGTCACTTGGAATGTGGTATATAGTAACATGTAAAAATATTCATTAGTACAAGGAGATAATTGATCAATAAATGCTAGGTTGAACCACGAGCAGTTGCTGCACTTCAGCCATCCTGATCTTCAGAACGGGCAGTTATCCTGATTTAACACCACATACGTGTTGAGGGGGGGTGTGCTTTAGGCGTTTACTGTCCATGGACAAGAATAACCTTTGAAGGCCCCTGGCTGACAGAACCATCCTCAGATCCCCATCCCTGTAACTTATTTCTGCACCCTAAGGAGGTGTTAAAAAGTTTCATTTGAGGGACGCCTGGGTGGCTCAGTTGGTTAAGCGGCTGCCTTTGGCTCAGGTCATGATCCCAGCGTCCTGGGATCGAGTCCCACATCGGGCTCCTTGCTCAGCAGGGAGCCTGCTTCTCCCTCTGCCTCTGCCTGCCACTCTGTCTGCCTGTGCTCGCTCCTGCTCTCTGTCTGACATAAATAAATAAAAATCTTAAAAAAAAAAAAAAGTTTCATTTGAATGAATAATACATGCAAATGGCATATATTCAAATAGTACAGGAGTATGGTCAATGAAAAAAAAAGTTCACCCGTCCCTCAGCAACCGTCTGTCCTTCCCAGAGGTGGTTCCTCGCAGACCCTTCCAGAGGAGCTTTGTACACGAATGAGCGATATGCACACAGGCATGTGCCTAGTACCAAAATGGTAGCTAGTCATACAGCTTAGAAAGCGTTCTATGAATGCAGCTTGTGAACCTCCTTTCTTTCGGCTATTTGGCATTCCTTTATGTGTGTACACCACAGTTGATTTAACCAGGCCCCTGCTGATGACGTTAATGCTGTTTTCATCTTCTGTCATTTTGGGCAGTGTCGTAGTGCCTTACATTTTGCAAATATGATTCTTGGTGGGATTGCCGAGCCACCATGTCAAAGGGTAAAAACACAGATCTCCCTGTGACTTTATTTTATTTTATTTTTTTAAAGATTTTATTTTATTTTTTTAAATTTATTTGACAGAGATCACACAAATAGGCAGAGAGGCAGACAGAATGGGGAGGGGAGAAGCAGGCTCCCTGCCGAGCAGAGAGCCCAATGTGGGACTCGATCCCAGGACCCTGGGACCACGACCTGAGCTGAAGGCAGCGGCTTAACCCACTGAGCCACCCAGGCGTCCCTTATTTATTTATTTGACAGAGATCACAAGTAGGCAGAGAGGCAGGCAGAGAGAGAGAGGAGGAAGCAGGCTCCCTGCCCAGCAGAGAGCCCGATGCGGGGCTCGATCCCAGGACCCTGGGATCATGACCTGAGCCGAAGGCAGACGCTTAACCCACTGAGCCACCCAGGCACCCCTCCCTATGACTTTATTGCCCAAAACACTTTTTAAATGTGAATACATGTGGGTTTTTTTTTTTTTCTCCTTCTCCATTCCTTCTTATTCCTCCACTTCCTGAGGATTTTTCTTGGGTGATTTGTTACCCATAACAGTTGGAATTTTCTGGAGCTTTCAACTTTGTAAAGGGCAGTCCATATAGTCCATAGAGTGGGCGACTCTTAATCTCAGGGTTATGAGTTCAAGCTCCACACTGGGCACAGAGCTTCCGTTAAAAAAAACAGCAAAGAAGGGGCGCCTGGGTGGCTCAGTGGGTTAAAGCCTCTGCCTTCGGCTCAGGTCATGATCCCAGGGTCCTGGGATCAAGCCCCACATGGGGCTCTTTGCTCTGCATGGGGCCTGCTTCCTCCTCTCTCTCTGCCTGCCTCTCTGACTACTTGTGATCTCTGTCTGTCAAATAAATAAATAAAATCTTTAAAAAAAAAAACTCCCATTTTTGCCTTAACACTTTCTATATTATTCTCTTTATAGACTCTTGTTTTCAGCTCCTACTGGAGATGCTTGTCTCTAGGCACTTGGTTCAGGCCCGTTGCTCAGCGACCTCCTGCTGCACAGTCATTCCAGGAGGCGCCAGCAGGTGGCAGGCAGAGCCCCACAAGTGCCCCTGGCCTTTAGTGGGGCTCTAATCTGGAGAGCCACCAGAATCAGCCAGAATCAGAGCCATTGGACCCTTCCCAGACCCAGCAACATGCCCAACCCAGGGTGGGGTGGGGTGGGGTGGGTTGCTTGATCCTTCCCTTCTACTGAGTTTCGCAGCCATTTCTTAAATGCGTGAACAATTTAAGATGGCAATGGGACGCCTGGGTGGCTCAGTTGGTTAAGCGGCTGCCTTCTGCTCAGGTCATGATCCCAGCGTCCTGGGATCGAGTCCCACATTGGGCTCCTTGCTCGGCAGGGAACCTGCTTCTCCCTCTGCCTCTGCCTGCCTCTCTGTCTGCCTGTGCTCCCTCTCGCTCTCTCTGACAAATAAAAAAATTAAATAAAATTTTTTTAAAAAGGCCAGTACCTGCCTTGGGATGTCCTTCAAAAGGCCATATCCCGGGATGACAGCCTGAGGCCACCTCTCCATCCAGGAACTAGCTGGAAGGATTTACATACCATGGCCTGGGATGGCCTGTGTTCCCTTAATTGTAGGGCTCTACTTCCTGTCTCTTTTCAGCCAAATCTCCCACACCCTTCCCATGAACGAAGAGGTCCTCAGAACAGGCTCTTACTCACCACCCTCTACTCCACCCACTCTGCTATGGTCTAGGGGAAAAAAATGAGCCAGAGGTTTGAGAAGCCCTGGAGCAGAAGTGCTAGGATCCCAGGACTGCCTTATTCAGGGGCAGGAGCCTCCGGGGACCAGCAAGGCCCAGGGTGTGAGGTGCCGGCTCCACCTACTCCCAACTCCTGGATTTGTGTCCCACTGAATCCCAGTTTCCCTGATGGAGACCTGCCCAGCCTCACCTGGAGGGCAGTGGTCTTGCCCTTCTGTGTAGGGGAGGAAGTGGCCTCTTCCCGGTCACCGCCCCACACCAACCCCCGCCCTGCCAGAGACCAGGGATGTGTGAAGTGCTGGCAGCACTGGGGGTATGGGGCCTGGGAAGGCTGCTTCCCCAGGCTCAGTGCCCTCGGGCTCCTTGCTGAAATGCCCCAGACATTTAGGGACTGCTGGGTTTTCCTCAAGCAAGTGGAGTCTGGTCTTGGGGACAGAGTGGGTGGGGACATCCAAGGAAGGGAGCTTCATCCATTTGGGGCCAGTTTGTTCTTTGCCAGGGAGGCTGAGATTTCTGGAGTCTCCCTACGCTCCCCGCAGGGTTAACCCACCTTTGAGACTGAACTCGGGAAAGCAGACTCAGGGTCAGGCCCCTGCTGCTGAGAGCCCCAGGGTGAGGCGGGGGACCTGTGGAGGTGGGGAGGGGTTGGCAGCAGGCCCTCCTCTGGGAGCTCCCCGGGATCATTTCCCAACAATGCTGGAATTTGCATACTCACTGGTTTCCCCATCAGCTTCTGGGCTCCTGGAACCAGGAAGGCAGAGGAGGAAAGGGCAGGCAGGGCGACAGCCCTCTGAGTTCCAACCCCTCAGCGCCTCGGCAGCTGGGTTTTGGGATGGCTTCCAACCCTGCCACCTTCGCCTTCCTGCGAGCCCAGGGGGAACCTCACACCTCTTTTGTGAGGCAAGCCAGGAAGCTGGGGCTTTAGGAGGGCAAGTGAGTTGCATAGGGCTCCCCCAGCCAGGACCCTTCCCTCTCAGGCTGGACCCCCACAAACTGAGGTGTCTTCTTGTCCATCTAGAGCGAGGCAGGGTTCACTGTTGGATGGGTGGGAAGCGTGGAGGCCATGTGAGGGAAGGGGCTTCAGTGGGTGGGACAGGAGCTGGTCCGGAGAACTCCACCCTTAAAACCCACGTCCTGGGGAGGACACATACATCTGGGTCTTTGGGCCTGGCAGCCAAGTTGAGGAAGAGGCCTAGAGGAGCGGCTCCAGGTCCTGGAGGGCCGGCGCAGCACACGGGGGTGAGTTCAGGCCCGCAAGGCCCCGGGCTGACTGGAGCCTCCCCGGAGCCTGGCCTAGGCTGGCACCTGCCGCGTGGACTCGGCCGCCCTTGTGGGTGCCCATCAGCCAGCCAGCAGGGCCGCACACAGCCTGGGCCTGTCGCCTGCTGCCTACCTGCCTGGAGGGTCCTTCCCCTGCACCCCAAACAGAAACAGCAAATGACCCAGAGCTCAGCTCTGGTCAGGGGCCAAATGTGAGCCCTCGAGTTCTCGGGCAGCCGGCTGGTGGGATGGTCAGAGGCACAGGCACCTTACTGCTCCTTCCAGGCCGCTCGTGAGGCCTCCTGGCCTTCGCGTCCCACATGGTGTGCAGATAGAGGGGGGCTTGGTGGGTTTGGCTGCTGGGGCGCCCACTGCTGAGCGGGGGTGGGGAGTGGTCCTTTCACTGTCAGGCTGGAGGGATTCTTTGTGAGTGACCTCCCAACAGGGTTGGGAGGTGCAGGCTGAGGGCACCCCCTGCCTCCCTCCCTCTCAGGCCTGAGAATTGTTGCAAAGCAGCGCCTGGGGTCCTACCTTCTGGTGTGTGGAGCCGGGGCCCCAAACTCGAGGGCCTGCTCCAGCCTGCCCTCGTCTCTGGAACCTCAGGCAAACCACTCAGCCTGGCGTTGCCAGTGGCCTTCCTTTGCCAGGCCAGTAGCTGATAATGAACTGGACAGTCTGGTCTTTTAGCTTCCTGTCCCATAAAAACAAACAAAGATCCACAAATAGCCTTGTAACCTGGAATACAGTACTTGACTGGAGAAAATATTTTATAAGGAAGGCAATGACTTTTCTAGGTGCAGATAGAACCTTCCAAGGAGGCTAGAAGCAACGGGCATGGGGTGCCTTCAAGAGCATGCATTGGGGCTTGGAGATAACGTTTGCTGAGATCATTCCCACTTTGCGTCTGCTTCCTGTTTTAAATGCAGGCCTCTAGGGGCGCCTGGGTGGCTCAGTGGGTTAAGCCTCTGCCTTTGGCTCAGGTCATGATCTCGGGGTCCTGGGATCGAGTCCTGCGTCGGGCTCTCTGCTCAGTGTAGAGCCTGCTTCCCTCTCTCTGCCTGCCTCTCTGCCTACTTGTGATTTCTCTCTGTGTGTGTCAAATAAATAAGTAAAATCTTTAAAAAAATAAAATAAGATAAATGCAGGCCTCTAAAGAACCTCTGGGGTGAGGTGCCTGGGGGGACTCAGTCGGTTGAGCATCTGACTCTTGATTTTAGCTCAGGCCATGAGCTCAGGTTGTGGGATCGAGCCCTACATCAGACTCCCCGCTCAGCAGAGAATCTGCTGGACATTCTCTTTCTCCTTCTCCCTCTCCCCCCAACTCGCTCTTTCCCTCTCTCAAAATAAATAAATAAATCTTAAAAAAAAAAAAAAAAAAAGCGTTCAGGGTGAGAAGCGCAGTCAGGGCCCAGTGTGCGGGAAGATGGCCACACCAGCATTTTCCTCAACACGATGCACAGATGTTCTGTGGTAAAGCAGTTTCTAAAAAAAAAAATATATATATATATACAGATACTATAAAAGCTTCACAAACAATAAGTACAGATTAGGTGATATGTTCAGCTATAGAGTTATTAAAACTGTATTTTTTCTGTTTTCTCCTGCTGATGGTGTTTTGTTTGGGGACCATTTTTGATAGCCCAGCTTTTCACTTAAAATCTTTAACATTTATATCTCATTTTTTCATTAGAGAAAAGTGATTTCCTTCCTGGCTGCCTTCCTTCTAGGGGCAGCTGAGAAGGTTGAGATGGTGAGGTAAACATAGCCCACAGAGAGCGACACCAGAGGCCCCTTAGATGAGCACTTACTATGTGCCAGGCCCTAGGTCATGTGGCCAAACGCATGCTCTCACGTCCTCCCTACAATCCTGTGAGGTAGCTACCATTAGTATTTCCACTTCACAGATGAGGAAACTGAGGCCCAGGGAGGGGCAGTCACTTGCCCCGGGTGAATGTGGTGGCAGAGCCAGTTCCTGAGTTTGGGACCAGGACCCCTACCCGCCAGCGTGGAGGCTACCCTGGTGTCGCCTCTCCACGCTGCTTCCATGCCCCCTGCTTCACTCAGCAGCTCTGCGTCTAGAACACAGTAGTGTCTGGGAGGGTGGGGCTGGAGCCGGGCACCTAAGGGCTCCCACACCACCCTCTCTCCTCAACTATCCCGAAAGCCCTCTTCTCAGCCAGACAGATTTCTGTCCTCAGCTCTGGTCACAGGACAGAAGAGGGGAACAGCTGAATCCCAATGCCCACCCCCTGCCACCCCACAGCCTCAGGACCGACTTCAACTCCCCAACCTTCCCCCACCTGGCTGTGGGTCCTCCCCCCGCCCTGCCCCATGGCCTGTTAGGAAGGCCCTGCTCCCAAGGGACCAAGCACTTTGGGTCAAGTGCACACCTGCTGACCTTCCGCTGCGCAAAGGCCC
>RCUC01109172.1:0-41657 GCA_003697995.1 Taxidea taxus jeffersonii
AAAAAAAAAAAAAACACCCCAAAAAACAGTGTGGTCCAAATAAAACCCATCTGTGTCAAGCCTACAAGCTGACAGTTTGCTTTCTTTGATCTGAAAGAATTGGCTTCGTTTCTTTTTTAGATTTATTTTCAATTAAACAGCAAATATTGAGAGAGGATGATGTGTAAGGTACCACATCAAGGGCCATGAAGGACAAAAAGATATGATCTTTTCCTGGAACAGGAAGTCTTTAATGTAGGAGACAGGTTTTATGACAAGAATTGGGGGAAAAATTTTTTTTAAAAGAAGAAGAAGTTGCAGTAACTGGGTTTTAGTTTTATTTTGTTTTCATTTCAGCCCAGTTTCCTTACCTGACCTCCATCTTATTTCCCTGGCTCTTTCCTCCATGTTTAATGGTTTCCATTCCCATTTTAGCTCACCCAAGTAAATAACTTTATCCCCAGAATTTTGTATTCATAAATACACCTCTTGGAAATATCAGATATTCTTTTATTTTCCTGTTCTTAATATTGTTTTTCCAAGAAATTGCCTTAAGTCTTCACCTGCACAGTCCTTGGAAGGCTAACCTTATAAACATGCATCTCTGAACTTGACTGTGTCCTCCAAAGAATGTATTGATGGCCCAAGAATTACCAATATTTAAGTGTCTACCATATTCACTTTGCTCCTGCCAGAAGGAGAAAGTTGAGAGCCCAGGGTAAAGCCACCAAAGCCACTGAATCAATCCTCTTAGGAAAAGCATTGAGAGTGGAGCACAAGCTAGTCTCCCTCTGCCCTGGGGGACAGCAGATACCCAATCCCACTGCGTTCTCTGATGCTGTACTAACTGGCAGACTGGAATCAGTACGGGCTATAACATTTGCAAGACCCGTTGCAAAATGAACATACAGGACCCCCTGTTCAAAATTGCCAAGAATTTGCAGCCAATGATTGCAAAGCATTCAGCTAAGAGTGGGGCACTTCTGAGCGCAAGATACAGTGTGACTGCACACGTCTCATGATCGAAAAGTTGACCATGACCTCAGCCATGGCCAGGGAAGTGGGCGGCACATGAGCGGCAGGAAAATACCACCCAGAAACAGAAGGGGAGGGGTTTTACAGGAGTATTGTGGAGTGAGAGAAGCACAGGAGCAGTTGGTATGAGGGAAAAAATGGAGAGGAAGGGATAATGGGGTTTTGTTCATTTAAGTGTTAGGACCTGCTTATCACCCTTTATGATGTTCAAGAGATACAAGTGATGAAATAGTTATTTTGAGAGAATGGTTTAGTCTCTAGGACTCTGGTGCCATTCATGGACTGAGACACAGGAGGTTACAACCATATATCCATCTTGTAGCTATTCATCAAGTCACAGGTTAAAGGATCAGTGACACTTTGAGTAATGGTAGCTTGTTTGCATTTATGATCTGTAAGAAAGAACACCATGCTTGACTGACCAACTTCCTTCCTTCCTCCAACAAATATGAAGTCCTTCATTATCTTTCAGTAAGGAACTTAAATATCTTCACTGAACAATTGTTAAAGTTAAGCAACCAAAAGATTATTTGGTTAAGCAACCGAAGGATTATTTTTCCTAATATAATTGCAAAGAAGAGCATAATGGATCTTACTTGTTCCTAGATGCTTATGTCTCTGGATTCACTAGAAGTTTTGTTCAAGGGTAAGGTCTCTCCAGAGTCTTGTTGACCTGTTGACCTCGCTCTTTATACCCTTCCTTCCGTATCTGACTTCCATTTGACTCTTTGCACTATGTTCCTACAGCCACAATTTCCATGCAAACAAGTGTTCTCACAACATCAATTCCTTCCCAGAAAATTCCTTTTACCGCCTTGCCTTGAGTAATGGGTCACTTTTCACCTAAAGTATAGCCCATATTGGGTTCTTTTTTTTTTTTTTTTGCCTTTTTTTTTAAAGATTTTATTTATTTATTTGACAGACAGAAATCACAGAGAAGCAGGCAGAGAGAAGAGGAAGCAGGTTCCCTGCTGAACAGAGAGCCCGATGTGGGGCTCAATCCCAGGACCCTGGGATCATGACCTGAGCCGAAGGCAGAGGCTTTAACCCACTGAGCCACCCAGGCGCCCCCCATGTTGGGTTCTAAATATTACTTTTATGCTACCACTTTTTAATACCCTTGGAAAAAGTTCTTCCTTCTTTTTTTTTTTTTTATATTTTATTTATTTATTTGACACACAGAGAGAGCACAAGCAAGGGGAGCAGCAGGCAGAAGGAGAGGGAGAAACAGGCTCCCTACTGAGTAAGGAGCCTGATATGGGGCTTCATCCCAGGACCCTGGGATCATGATCTGAGCTGAAGGCAGATGCTTAATGACTGAGCCACTCAGGTGCCCCAAGGACACCCCTCTCTTTTGAGACCTCAAAATCCTTAGCTGCCTTAGCCCTCAACCAAGCTCATTCTAAAAATGTCTAGCCTTGAATCAATCCAACCATCCATCTCCACTCCTACACCTCCAATGCTAGACTACAGGAGAAAATAACACAAATGTTGGGATTATTGCCACCAGAAACATATGGTCTCCACCTCATTTATGCTTCCAGTAATGTTTGCCAGTTCCTTATATGTCCCTGGTGAATGTTCTCTCCAAATCTTCACAGATCTACTGAAAATACTCTTCCATTTCCTCGTGCCACCTGTGCTGATACTGACCTCTTTTCTCTTAGAAATTAACTTCTCTTTCCCCATAGGGAGGAGAAAATATTGCTCTTGGGTGTGGGCTTTTTCCATTTCCTGCTCTTGTAGCATTTACAAATAAGTCTATGAATGTATCCACCCTGTGGTAGACTGATTGCATCAATGGCCCAAATTAATGGCCTCTCTTTTCCACACCCTTTGCCCTGCAACTTTGTAGTCCCTTCCCACTGTGACCCCTGGCTTGGCGATGGGATTTCTGTGAAGGCTTGAAGAAGTTCTTGTGTGTCTTCACCTTCTGTTTTTTGGAACCCTGCCACAGCTGTGAAAAGTTGACTAGTCTAGAAGGACGAGAGTACATGCAGCAGAGCTGAAATGTCCTAGCCAGGACCAGCCTTTTGCTGTCAGCCCCTTGTCAAGCCCTCAGCCGACCACAGATACAATACAAACCCCTATGACGAGATTTGCTAAATCTCGTCCAGCAGAACCGCCTTGCAGACTCATTAGAAATAATAAATGGGGGGTGCCTGGGCGGCTCCGTGGGTTAAGCCTCTGCCTTCGGCTCAGGTCATGATCTCAGGGTCCTGGGATGGATTCCCACATTGGGCTCTCTGCTCAGCTGGGAGCCTGCTTCCCCCTTTCTCTCTGCTGCCTCTCTGCCTACTTGTGTTCTCTCTCTCTGTGTGTGTCAAATAAATAAATAAAATCTTTTTAAAAAAGAAATAATAAATGGGTTTGTTTTCATTGACCAAGTTTTGAGTGGATCGTGATGCACAATAGGGAATACAAACTCTGACCCCCCCTTTCTCTGTTCTCAGAGGAAGAAGTATACCTTCTTTTTTTAAGGCAAATCCTACTTCTTGCTATTTATCTCATTCCTGCCGGTATACTTTCAGATCTCTTCCTTTCTGATTATATCTCTCCATATTTTAAACCTCTTGTCTGCTTTCACTTCTTTCCCTAATATGTAAACATGTGTAAATCTCTCTAAAATAAAACAAATATGTACAAAAAAGTAAACCGTATCTTCAGCAAGTTACTGACCTATTCTGTCATTGCTTCTATTCTATTTATATGTCTTGAAAGAATAGTCTATCCTTGTATAGTTGTCTGGGTTCTCCAGAGAAACATAACCAACAGGATGTACTATATATACAGAGAGAGATTTATTTTAAGGAATTGACTTATGCAATTGTGAAGACTTGGTAAGTCCAAAAAGAAATATATATATATATATACACATATATTGTGTGTATACACACACACACACACACACACACAGAGTAGACCAGCAAGCTGGAGACCCAGGGAAAAGTTGCAGTTCAAGTTCAAAGACAGTCTGGTGGCAGAATTCCTTCTTCCTTAGGGAGGTCAGTCTTTGTTCTATTAAAGCCTTCAACTGATTGGATGAGACCCACCCATATTATACAGGATAATCTGCTTTACTGAAAGTCTAGTGGTTTAAGTGTTAATTTCATCCCAACTACATCTGGGGAAAACCCAGAAAAATTTTTGATTGGGTACCCATGGCCTGGGCAAGTTGACACATAAAATTAACCATCACAACTTGCTATATCCATTTTTTTTGTACTCAGTAATGATTCACTCTTTTCAGTTAACACCTTATTAATATACTGAAGGCCTTTGATACAACCAAGCACTCTTTGTCCTTTTACTTCCGTGTAACCTTTTCTCCTAGACCGTTGTCCTAGACTATTGCTTTTCTGTTTTCTTCATAGCACTTCTTCCTTTGCTTGCTTCTTTTTTTTTTTTTTTTAAAGATTTTATTTATTTATTTGACAGATCACAAGTAGGCAGAGAGGCAGGCAGAGAGAGAGGGGGAAGCAGGCTCCCCGCTGAGAGGAGAGCCTGATTCGGGGCTCCATCCCAAGACCCTGGGATCATGACCTGAGCCGAAGACAGAGGCTTTAACCCACTGAGCCACCCAGGCGCCCCCCTTTGCTTGCTTCTTAAATGATCCTTAGGATTGTCCTGCCCTGACTGTCTGGATCCTTGCCATGCTAGTTGCTTTACTACTGTATGTTATATCTTCCACTTAGCTCTCTGTTTTGAGTCATATGCTCATTCATTTATTCATCGAAGGTATCTATTTTGGGTACTAAACACTATGGCGGTTTATGGCAACCTCTAAAATGGCCACCAAGATCCCTCCCTCCTGTTATTCACACCCTTGTTTTGCCCCTCCCCTTAAGTGTGAACTCACAATAAACAGAATACAGCAAAAGCAAGGAGATGCAATTTCTGAGATTTGGTTATAAAAAGACTCTGGATTCTGCCTCGCTTGACCACCCTTGCCTTTCTTGGTGCTTCCCCACTCTCTCTTTCCTAGAGTCTTTGCTCTGGGGGAAGGAGGCTGAAATATTGGTGTGGGAGGCCTTACAGAGGGGCTTGTGTGACGGTGAATTCACACGTCTGGGCAACAGCCAGTGAGAACTTGAGGCCTGCCACTTCAAGGGGGCTTGGAAAGAGATCCTCTTCCAGTTGAGTGTTGAAGTGACTGCACGGGGCTCTGGTAGTTGCTTTTACTGCAGACTGGTAACTCACCCAAACTCAGAGACACTCGGCTAAGATGCACTTGGATTTCTGACCCATAGAAATTGTGAAAAAAATATACACCTGTGTTTTTAAGTTGTTTAGTGTAATTTGTTTTACAGCGAGAGATAACTAATACAGGGCTACCCAGGATCCAAAGTCAATTCAGATATAGCCCCTAGAGGCAATAATCCTCTAGACTATTAAGGGTGATAGAAAAGAGGCCATGATCACAATACAATATGCTAGGTGTTATAGAAATATACACCACAGGATGCCTGGGTGGTGCAGTGGGTTATATGTCTGATTCCTGGTTTTGGCTCAGGTCGTGATCTCAGGCTTGTGAGACGGAACCCCACGTTCAGCTCCATGCTCAACGTGGAGTCTGCTAATGACTCTTTCCCTCTCTCTTTGACCCTAACTCCCCTTAAATAAATCAAATAAATAAATAAAAATTTTAAAGAAACATACACAGCAAGTGATGGCAGAACACAGAGAATTTTAATTGTGCTTAATACTAAAGGATTCCCTTGGCAGATTTTATTTTGTCCCTGAATGAGGATGTTAAGCGGTCTGATAAAAATGAGGAGAAAAGGTGATAGGATGCTTAAGAGAAAGAAAAGTTTTAGACCCTCTTCTGGGAAGAATCGTTGAAGGATTTGGCAAAGAAACAAATAATGGTATCCAGGCAGTGTGGAGCTGGGGTCAAAGATCATGGACTTCAGGACCTTCTGTCAAGATTGGGTTTACGTATCAAATGGTCTTAACAATATGGATATAAGACTAGAGAGGCTGGTGGTTGAATTTGGGACTTCAGAGAAGATTATACAGAAAAGCCAAAAAGCCAATGAAGAGAAACAGCTGAGAAAAATAGATAATTCTTAGAGTTCTGGCTTATGGAATTCAGGTTGAATATGGAAAGAGAGACAATCAAAGCTGCTGAGAATGGGAAATACAGCCGATTCTGACCTCCTACCAATCCCTAGGACTAAGGGAGTAAGTCCTGTTGGGTTTAAGCCTGGGTCATGCCCTCCATTTTGGAGTTGGAGGAGACTTCCAGCAGAGTGTGAGAATGGAATGGTTGCCAGAAGGAAATGCAGTTATGCTATCATGAAGACTGAATCAATGTTTTATGACAGAGACCGCTGGTTCCCTACCAAAATTTCCATTTCTTCCAGAGTATGAGAACCTCTAGTTTTTAGGAAGTAGAGTAACAACTGCCTTTCCTGCTGTAGCTAGGGATAGCCATGTAACTAACTCGCTGCTCAAAGGGATGCAGACAGAAGTGTGTGTACAACTTCTGGACTCGGCCCTTAAAGGGAAGGGTATATAGTGTTCCATTTCCCTTTTATTCCTCTTCTGCCAGCTGGAAAGTGGTTGTGGTGAGCCAACTTGGACCAGGAGGAAGAGATTACATCCTAGGGAGGACAGGACAACAGAATGAAGCTATAATCCCTGGATGATCTTATGGAGCCTTCATGGTCCTATATGAGGGACAATTAAACTACATTTTGAAGCTGCTGTGTGAACCAGACTAATGCCATCTTGGATAGATCTGCCAGGATGACCCCTCTGTGACCTGAAGCCTTTGTGAGCACAGCCCCACCAACACCCACCTCCAACACATTCTTTCTTTTTGTTTAGCCACACCCCTAAGTATACCCTTAGGGCATATGTCCCTGATCTGCTTTGGAGATATGAATAGGACACATGACTATTTTCAAACATTCTCCTCCTGGGTAGTCCCCCAGCAAGTATTCCCCAGCCTCTTAGGCTATAAAAGCAGTCTTATGGGAGGTGGGGTTGCAGAGATCTACAGGTCTTGCTGCCACCGAAGACAGGAAGACACACTTCTGTCTATAAGTCCCCTTAATAAAAAACCATTTCTTGTCAAGCTGGACTTGTCCGGCCTTTTTCTTTGGTCTTATGGCCCCTTCAGCCTTTGGAGATTTTTCTGCATATACCTTCCTTTTACAAAACAGCCACTTTTAATGTGGTTCTCTGTCACAAGTGGCTGGACCTATATTTCAAGTAATTCAGATATGCAGTAGAAAAAGTAAGCTGGAAATAGAAATGACCATAGCAGAAGGGACGCCTGGGTGGCTCAGTTGGTTGAGTGGCTGCCTTCGGCTCAGGTCATGATCCCAGCGTCCTGGGATCGAGTCCCACATCGGGCTCCTTGCTCAGCAGGGAGCCTGCTTCTCCCTCTGCCTGCCACTCTGTCTGCCAGTGCTCACTCTCTCTCCCTCTCTCCCTGACAAATAAATGAATAAAATCTTTAAAAGAAAAACAAAAAAAAAAAAAAGAAAAAGAAATGACCATAGCAGAAAACAGAAAGTAGTAAGCAATAAACAGAGGCAGAGGCAAAAAGTAGGAATGCAGAGAAGCATCACCTCACCCCAGGCTGTGAACTTTCAGGAGAGGTTGAAGGGTCTGATCAGTGACAAAATCCAGACTGCCTGTAGGTTGGTGGGGTGCAGGCCAAGGAATATGCCTCAACAGCATGATTCTTCCAGAAAGGGACACAGCAATGGTTCTAGGTAGAGCAGTGATGATGGTAATAAGATGACCCAAGCAACTTTTGAGCCTTGGTATACTTATTTAAATGAATCATGGTTTGGGCTAATGCTTCTTGATAATCATCATGGAAATTTAAAAATGTAGGAGCAAAAGAATTCTTAGCCAAGTAGAAAAACCTGTTGTAATGCAGTTTAAAAAATAAGGCCAGTGATGCTTAGTAAGTTTTGGGCATAGCCGGTAGAAACCAGACAGAATTCCCAGGCCATTGAGGGCTGAGAATTTGCACTTAATTTGTAAAGAATCCCATCGAAGCTTTTTATTCCTTTGGCAAAATTATAACCTCAGGTTGCTATTTGTGATGCCCTCTTTTAATTTTCCATGGGCATACTTTGCATTAACATAGCACTTTTTAGCTTCCAGAATATTTTAACAAATTTACTCATATGATCCTGAGAATAATCCTGGGCAGTGAAGTGAGTGGAGAATTAGTAACATTTCAGTTTTGCTGCTAGGGAAGTTGAAGCTGAAAGTCTTCAAGAGATCTTCCAATGATGAAGCACTAGTAATTGGCGGAGGGATTTGAGTATCACACTCTTGCCAATCATCTGATTTTCCTGTTATTTGCTCAGTCTTTCTCATATTTTATGGAGGAAAAATACGTTGTGGCTCATGCTGAAACTGGAGTAAACCTCACACAACAAATTATTCAGGGCATTTTTGTTATCTAGAGCTGCTCTGGCCAGTAGGTAGCTTCTAGCCACGTGCGGCTATTAGATTTAAATTAAATTTTAAAACTCAGCTCCTCATAGTCACGTGAAGGGGGTCAGTGGGTACACTTGGCCAGCGGTTACTCTACTGATACAGAACACTTCCGTCACGTCGGAGAGTTCTGTTGGACAACCTAAAGATGTCTCTTTCCCACCAATCCTCAGTCTTGCCCTCAGCCTGTGTATAATCCAAACCCAAACTCTTCCTCTTCCTAAAGCAGATTTGCAAAGTGGTAATCCCAGTATTACAACTGGTAACACCGAGAAATCGTTTGACTTACACGTGTTACGAAGGAGAGGGTAATAAAAGCCCCAAAACCTTCCACCCAAGTCAGACCAGCTAATAAGCGGTGAAAGACTACCCATCCAGACGCAGAAGAGGAAGGAGAGGCAAAGGGGCGGAGCCGAGCGCCGCGCGCTCTGGGCGGGCACCGTCACGAGGCCGGGGGCGGGGCCACGAGAGGCAAACCCGTGGGTGGAGGGGGGAGCTGGGCGGCCGGCGCGCCAGCACTGCCGTGCGTGCTCACGTGACAGATCTGCGAGGCCCAGCTCGCGCAGTCGTCTGGACGAGCGAAGATGGCGGCCGAGAGGGAGCCTCCTCCGCTGGGGGACGCGAAGCCCACCGACTTTGAGGAGCTGGAGGACGGAGAAGACCTGTTCACCAGCACTGTATCCACCCTAGAGGTGAGACCGCGTCGCCGTGGGTGTTGCGCTCCGCTACTACCGCGCGTCTCACCTTTAGGTGCCTTTCCCCTGCGGGGACTTGTCCCTCCCCACCCCCCCGGGTTTGCAGGGACCTGCTCGGGGCGACACCTGTGACGGCCCCACCTCAGGTACCTGTCAGCGGCCTGGAGCTTGGCCTGGACGGCTAGGCTTCCTCGGGAGACCAGCCCGCGGGCCGGGGGCTGACCTGATCCTCTCTGGGGGGGCAGGGACCGGCCCGAGCATCTCAGCGCCCTTTCCCGGCTTAGCTGGCCTTCTTCCGTGTCACTTGCATCTCTTCTCCAGACCAGAAAAGGGCTTGCCCTGAGTCCTGGTAAACCTCACCACCCTCCCGACGACCTCCGCACCCGCTTTAAAGAGGTGCTTGCTTTTCCCTTCCCAAGGGAGGGTGTGCCCCTGAAAGGAGAGAGCAGTGAACTGAGTGCTGAGTGGCCCTGGCTGTCCAGGGAGCGTGTGGATGCACTTTTCCCAGTTATGACCCTTCGTGGACTACCGGTTCCCCTTGAGGGAGGTGCCTCAGTACTCGACTGTTAAATGGATCTAACCGGTTTTGTCTTCTTTAGTTCCTAGACTTTTTAAGAATAAGAGTGTTTAAAAAAGAAAAAAAAAGAATGAGTGTTTATAAAATATTAAGTTGAAGGGAGGGTGTAGTCCAGGAAAGTGCTGGTTGGTTGTTGGTTTTTTGTTTGTTTTGTTTTGTTTTAAAGTTATCTCGGAGAAGTAAAAACAGATCCTCACTCCCTTTTTCCTCTTTTCTCGCATGGTCAGCGGTCTCTGAAGTTGAGTGTTCCTGTTTTTGTGAAAGGAAACACTGTTAACTGTATTGGCCTCCTAGACCCATTTCTGGTTTGAATTGCTTTGCATTTGGTGAGGGCTCCCACACCTCATAGCCCAGTTTTATGCGTGTTTTGTGTATTAAAATGTATGCAAATCGCCCAGAAGATTGTTTACCTTGGGCTGCATTTCCTTATAAAGTGCTTTTTAAAAGGTAAGCTTTTTTGGGGGCTTAATGCAGCTAGACACCGAATCAGTTGGAAATCACAGTAAAAGACCTTTTGTTTGAAAATCATTTACTGGGAACTTCCAGGAACCACTTTCCACAATGACCATACACTGCAAATTGTGTATACAGATTCTCAGTCAAACCCCACCTCCCCTCAGGTTATATGCTTCTTGGGGCTGGAGATAGTGCCTTGATCATCTTTGTGTTCCTTCCACTCTAGAATATTTCCATTTGGTAAATGCTTGCTGGATTCATTGTCAAAACATCATCTTCTCGGGACCACTGGGTGGCTCAGTTGGTTGGGCGGCTGCCTTCAGCTCAGGTCATGATCCCAATGTCCTGGGATCGAGTCCCCACATCGGGCTCCTTGCTCGGCAGGGAGCCTGCTTCTCCCTCTGCCTGCCTCTCTGTCTGCCTGTGCTCGCTCGCTTGATCTCTAACTAATAAATAAATAAATAAAAATCTTAAAACAAAACAAAACATCATCTTCTCCTAACAATTAGTAAAAATTGTCTTGCGTGACAGATTAACCTTTTGGGTTTAGTATCTTTTTGGCCCTTTATACGTCCTGTATAACTATCTTAAAATGTAATGAGAGTTAGTGTCTGTGCAGGATTCCAAGACCTGTATTTCCTTGAGGGCTGCAGAGGTTTTCACACCAGCTAGGATCAGAACAAACTATTGACCTAGAGTAAACTTGACACTGTGAACAGTAAGCATTCTGTTTAATTGAGGCTTTTAGGAGCCGAGTAAAAGGAACTATGATCTATTTCCCGTTTGGTTAGGTCTTTTTAATAGGGTCTTTGCCTTTTTTTTTCCCAATAAAAGTCTACAGAAGTTTTGAGTATGAATCAATTTATCTTGGTTAGTATATGGTGAAAGTTGTAAATAAAGTTGATTTTGATTGTTTATCTAAACCCTGTTTGTTATAGATTCATTCAGGTTATTAACTTTAAGGTAGTATAACTGAGATTTATAAATTCATAATGTTTTTTGCTTTCCAAACTCTTACAGGAAGGTTAGATAGCACTGTTTTTTGGTATACCAAAAGTGCTGTAAGGGAATTTCTTTTTCAGTAACTCCACTTTCATTTTTTAGAAGTGCTTCTCAAACCTCACTGTGTTTGAGAAACCAGGGGATTCTTGTTTGAAATGCAGATGCCCCTAGATCAGTGCTTTTCAGAGTTTATACATAAGTTACCTAGGGATCTTGTTAAAGTGCAAATTATGATTCTGTAGGGCTGGGATAAGTCTCTTATTATGCATTTCTAACAGACTCCTCATGACTTTGCTTCTGGTCCACAGACAACAATAAGTTCTCAAGCCCCAGATAATTCTGATGTAGATCATCTGCTTTGAATAGTTATTATCTAAGCTGTAAATTGAAAGACATATAAATTAATGTCTTTAATTAAAGAAAAAGTCAGAGTTTTAAAAATTACACATTTATGTAGAAACTTTTTCCTTTGAGGGCATTTGGAGGAAAAAAAATCAATTGAAATCCATATAGGTGAAATAAAATAATAGACATTTTCAGTGTCATCATTGTTATGCTTGTAATGACCGTACAACTTAGTGTATATTTTAAACATAGTATTAGACTTCTTTCATTTCATGATTAAGAACAGTCACATAAAGCCAAATTCAGTGAATGAAGCATATTTAAAACTCTTAGTGTTTGTTATTGTTGTGACTATGAAACAAGAAATAGGCAGCAGCTGGCATAGGGGGCTGGGAAGAGAATGAGGAGGAGAAAGAATCTAGTGAAACTTGTTTTCTTTGGTACCTGAGAGGCAGTGCTTTGAATGTTTAAGAATACTGCTTTTTCCTTAAATGATACAGCCCTAAGCTTAAAAGGTGCTTGCCCTAGAGCAGTATGAAGTAGTAAGATCACGCCTTAAAGAAAATAATAAAGGGGTGCCTGGGTGGCTCAGTTACTTAAGTGCCTTCCTTTGGCTCAGGTCTTGATCCCCAGGTTCTTGGATAGCCCTGCATAGCAGGGAGTCTGTCTCTCCCTCTCTGCATCCCCCCTCTCCTCCAGCATGCACATTCTCTCTCATGTGTGCTCTCTCAAATAAATAAAATCTTTAATAAAAAAATAAAGTTGGGAAATTTATATTATATGCCTTGTTCTCTATCTTAAACAGCTGTATTGAGATATAATCTACATACCATGCAATTCATTCATTTAATGTGTGCAATTTAATGGTTTTCTAGTACAGTCACAGATATGTGCACCCATCACCACAGTTAGTTTTAGAACATTTTCATCACCTCAAAATGAAACCCTGTACTTTTTAACTATCACCCCCTGTCCCCATTCCCCAAGCATCTCTGTCCCCAACCTTCAACAACCACTAATTAACTTTCTGTCTCTGTGGACTTTCCTGTTCTGGACTTTGTATGAATGAAATCATATAATATGTGGTTTTTCATGACTGGCTTCTTTCACTTAGCATAATGTTTTCAAAGTCCTTTTTATAGAATGGGATGGAATAATATTTCATTGTGTGGCTGTACCACATTTTGTTTATCCATTCATCATTGATGGACATGTGGATTGTTTCCACGTTTTGGCTGCTGTGAGTAATGCTGCAGTAAACGTTTGTGTACAAGTAGAATTACTGGGTCCTATAGTAACTGTACTACATATAATCATTTGAATAATAGCCAGACTGGTTTCCCAAAGAAGTGGCCACACCATTTTACATTTCCACCAGCTGTGTGTGTGAGGGTACCAGTTTCTTCATACCCTCATCAACACCTGTTAATATGACTTTTGGTTCATCTTAATAATGTGAAGTGGTATCTTAGTGTGGTTTTGATTGCATTTTCTTGGTAACTAAGATACTGCATGTCTTTTCATATGCTTTTTGGCATTTGTATATCTTCTTTGGAGGTATGTCTACTAAGATTCTTTGCCCATTTTTTACTTGAGTGGTTTATTACTGAGTTATAAGAATTCTTTATATATTCTAGATACAAGTTCCTTATTACATGCATGATTTGTAGATATTTTCTCCCATTCTCTGGGTTGTTTTTTCATGTTCTTGATGGTGCCCTTAACAATTTAAAAAATTGTTTAGCAAGGTCCAGATTATTTTTAAAATTTTGTTTCTCATGCTTTCACTGTCATGTCTAAGAATCTCCTGCCAAATCCAAGGTCATGAAGATTTACGTGTATGTTTTCTAATAAGAATTTTTTTATTTTGGCTCTTACTTTTGGGTCTTTTATCATTTGAGTTAGTTTTTGTGTATGGCATGAAGTAGGGTCCACCTTTATTCTTTTGCACGTGGCAATTCAGTTGTCCGAGCACCATTTGTTGAAAAAACTATCCTTTCCCCATTTGAGTGGTTTGGGCACCATTGTTGAAAATCGCTTGACCATAGATGTTGATACCTGGTTCTCATACTAACCTCAAATACAAGGGTCAGTTGAAGTTAAGATGAGGACCATAGTTTGGCCAATTATGTCATATGATAGAGATTATAGACCATTTCAATATCCAGATGGTCTTAAAATTCCTTTTCTCTACCCCTGTGCCCAGAAGACATCTTACTTCGTTGACTCCAGCAAATACTTGGGTATTTACCCTCTGCTGTACCATTTAGATGATAATCGTAGTGCAAATATCAGCGAACTACTGCAAATCTTGGAGGACAAAAAATTTCCAGTGGAGAAGAAAGAGGTGTATGGAAAACTCATACAGGTTGTGATTGTATGGTCTGAAAATGCATCTGTTTTCAGTGGAAGTACCAATGAAACGTTGGAGAGATTCTAGTTCCTTTCAGTGTTCCTGATACATAGTAGATGAACAGTAAATGCATCTCTTGGCTGGGAGAAGCTTACTGAAGAGGTAATATTTAAGAGAGACCTTGAAGGGGTGATGTCGTTTTGAAGTGGGGGAATAGCAAGTCTCACTCGAGGCTCAGTCCATTTTCTAGGAAACCATAAAAAATTGTGTGAGTGGCTGAATATGGGATGTTATATGGTTACTATGGGTGAGTTTGTGAAGGGCTTTGGAATTTGTTATGTAAGTGGGTGAGATCTATGAAAAATATTGATGGCTGTTCATCAAAAGAAATGAAATCTTACCATTTGCGACGACATGGATGGAACTAGAGGGCATTATGCTTAGCGAAATAAGTCAATCGGAGAAAGACAACTATCACATGATCTCCCTGATATGAGGAAGTGGAGATGCAACGGGGGGGTGGGGGTTAAGGTGGTAGGAAAAGAAAAAATGAAACAAGATGGGATGGGGAGGGAGACAAACCAAAAGAGACTCTTAACGTCATAAAATAAACTGAGGGGGGTTGGGAGAGGGGGGTGAGGTTACATTATATGTTTAAATAAAAAAAGCTTAAAAAGGGGCGCCTGGGTGGCTCAGTTGGTTAAAGCCTCTGCTTTCGGCTCAGGTCATGATCCCAGGGTCCTGGGATCGAGCCCCACATTGGGCTTTCTTCTCCGAGGAGAGGAGAGCCTGCTTTCTCCTCTCTCTCCCTGCCTACTTGTGATCTCTGTCTGTCAAATAAATAAATAAAATCTTTAAAAAAAAAAAAAAGCTTAAAAAAAAACATACTACTTGAGACAACACTATTAAAAAAAATTTTTTTTTGATGGCTGTTAACATGATCACCTGGGAAGATAAATGTGCTAGCATTCTGAGAGGTAAATTTGAGTGGAGGGTATTACTGTTAGGTTGATGAGCTGGAGGCTATTTTAAGCCGGAAGTTAAAGACCTCAAGAAGGAAAGCGCAAATAATAAAGGAGAAAAGGAAATTGATGGAACAGTAGCTAAAAAGTTAGAGATCCAAAGACATTATTTAAGTCTCCCTCTCTTAAGGTGATTCTTAGACAAAGGAATTTTAAGTTTCATTTCACTGAGGATTATATATGTATATGTGTGTGTGTGTGTATATATATATATTTTAAAGATTTTATTTATTTATTTGACAGAGATCACAGGTAGGCAGAGAGGCAGGCAGAGAGACAGGCGGAAGTAGGCTCCTGTTGAGCAGAGAGCCCGACGCGGGGCTCGATCCCAGGACCCTGGGATCATGACCTGAGTCGAAGGCAGAGGCTTTAACCCACTGAGCCACCCAGGCGCCCCTCACTGAGGGTTATATTAAACCAGTGAGGAGAACGCCAAGCAGTTAGAAATGCTGGATGGGCTAGAAATGTTGATTTAGGAATCTCATAAATTTATTGAAACATTACATTAAATCAGATTGTGGACATCTAATCTCTGCCCTACGGAGTATAGGAAAGGAGTCAGTATAATAAACATAGCTGTGTGAACAGACACCTGCAATACCAGGTGGTACACATGTAATTGAAATATGCACATGGCACAAAAATGGTGCAGGAGATGGGAGTGACTTAATTGCATGGAAATGATCTTTGATATCCTGAAAGTGGGTGAAATTATGAGGAGAGAATAAGTAGAGTAAGACAAGGGACTGTTGATGAAGAGCTACTAAATTAGTATGTACTGTGCTTATGCAACAGGTAGTAATAATGTGTGAGTTGTTTTCTTAATTCTGTTTTCTGATCTCTGGGTAGGCCTCCAACTTTAAATGTACTCATTTTTCTGAAAATTCCAGTGTCAGTTACCTTTATTTCAGAGAAATATTTTATGATTAGGTGTTTAAAGTATGTGAGCACTGAAAATTACTAAAAAATTTTTGAAGCAGTAGACTGTAGTTGACCACTTGCCCTTAAAACCATTAAATTTGAGGATTTTAGAATGAACTATTTTTGTGCCTCTAAAAAATGTTATTAAATGAAGTTGCTTGAGGGGCACCTGGGTGGCTCAGTGGGTTAAAGCCTCTGCCTTCGGCTCAGGTCATGATCCCAGGGTCCTGGGATCGAGCCCCACATCAGGCTCTCTGCTCAGCAGGGAGCTTGCTTCCCTCCCTCTCTCTGCTTGCCTCTCTGCCTACTTGTGATATCTGTCAAATAAATTTTTAAAAAATGAAGTTGCTTGAGATAGAGTTACTTTTCTGCAGACTTTTTTCTAAAAAGAATAAAATTGACCTTTAGTGTAATTTTACAAGTACCCACTTTCCTAAGAAATGAATTGTGTTTTTTGGTTTTGTTTTGGCTTTTTGTTTTTTTTTTTTCTTCTGTGATGGTAGTTTTTACTTGGGGGCAAAATTAACCTCAATTTAGTAAAATTCACTACCACCTTAATCAAGATACAAAATACTTTTATCGCCTAAAAAAATTCTCTCACATAGTTAACACTTCCCACTCCTAATCCCTGGCAACCACTGTTCAGTTAGATGGAATCGTACAGTGTGAAACTTTTGAGTCTAGCTTCTTTAATTTAGCGTAAAGTATCTGAGACTCAGCTGTTGTTTCCTATTATCAATAGTTCATTACTTTTTTATTGCTGAATTTAGTATTCCATTGTAAGTCTGTATCATAGTTGTTTGTTGTTGAAGGACTGTTCTGTTGTTCCCAGCTTCAAGCATTAAGAGTAAAGCCAATATAAACATTTATGTGCAAGTTTTTGTATGAACACAGTTTTCATTTCTTGTGGGTGAATACTTGGAAATAGGATTGCTGGGTTGTATGGTATGTTTGAATTTGTAAGAAACTGCTATACTTGTGCCGGAATGATTTGCGAGAAGTGAAGTCACTTGCTTTTAGTCCCATGAGTTAATGGCTGTAGTAATAATACAACTCAAGAACATATCCATTAGGACACTTGTTGTCCAAGTCTGAGAATCGTTAATCTGTGATTTTATTTTCTAGAAAGTATGATGCTTCAATACAAAAGCATGTCACTCTATTTCCTGGTATCATAAAAGTTATTTTAATACAGAAATTTTACCCTTATTCAGAGAGTCACACTTTGCATGTATTATTGAATGTTTGACTATTGAAAGCTCGCCCCAGGGA
Source organism: Taxidea taxus jeffersonii (assembly GCA_003697995.1). NCBI lineage: Eukaryota > Metazoa > Chordata > Mammalia > Carnivora > Mustelidae > Taxidea > Taxidea taxus. The sequence goes on from RCUC01109172.1 coordinate 17,125, forward strand.
ACCTTTTCTGATTCTAGATTTGTTTTAGTCTCTGGTCAGGTTTCTATCCATTCCATCTTTGAAATATAATGAAATTATAAAAGATCCAAAGGAAGGAAGGGAAAGAAAGTAAAGAAAGAAACTGCCAGACTCTTCCAAATCAGATGTATTATTACATTCCCATAGCAGTGGATGAGAATACTAGTTGTTTGATATCCTGTCTGCACTTGTTAGTGTAAGTTTTGATTTTAGGTAGTGGTAAGCTTTAGGGGGAATTATATTGTCGTGAAAGAAGTGATTGTTAAATTGTCAGGAATTTGGAAACCGGTTATTAAACACAGCCATTGTTAAAATTAAGTTCCACAAACATATTTAAATGAATTATGTTAAAAATGAAGGTGGGTCACCTGAGTGGCTCAGTTAAAACAGCTGACCCTTGATTTTGGCTCAGGTCATGATATAGACAGGGTCCTGGGATCAAGCTCAGTGTCAGGCTCTGCACTCAGTGGGGAAGTGGCTTCAGGATTCTCTCTGCTTTTGCCCCTACCTTCACTCACTGGCTCACACTCTCTAAATAAATAACATTGAAGTCGTCTCTCTCAAAGACATCGTTGCTGAACATTTACCAGCACACCAGTGATTTTTAGCCCTCTCACAGGTTTGTGGTGTTAACTCATTATAGTTTTAATATACATTCTGTAATGATTAGTGACATTGAGGTCTTCATGTGCATATTCACTGTCTGAAAATCATCTTTGGTGATGTCCTTTCACATCTGTTGCCTATTTAAAAAGTTGGATCTCCTTATTGAGAATTCCTCATGTATTCTCAGTACAGATCCTTTGCCAGATGTGTGTTTTGCAGATATGCTTACCCAAACTGTGGCTTGTCTTTTTATGCTGTTAACATTACCTTTCACAGATGCAAAGTTTGTTACTAGATGAAGTGCAAGTTACCCTTTTGTTGTTATTGATCGTATGTTAGATGTCACTTGTGAAATTTTCTTAATGCTAACCCAAGGTAACAAAAGTTTTATGTTTTCTTCTAGAAGTTTTATTAATTTTACCTTTACATTTAGGCCCAGGATTCAGTTAATTTACATGCGCATTCAAGTTACAGGTTTTTTTGCGTATAGATATCCAGTTGTTCCAACGCAATTATTGAAAAATAATCACCGTGTTAAGGTTTGTTTTATGGATCAAAATCTGGTCTTTGTGGTAAATATTATGTTTGTACTTCAGAAGGTTATATAGAGTCAGATGTGGATGGGTGGAGTGTCCTGTAAATGTTACTGCAAGTTGTTTGGTTGTATTTTTCAACATACACAGTATTGTCAATGAATCTCATATGCTTTATGCCAAATTACACTAGACTTTAAAAGTTTCTTGATGAATTGTCTTTGAACCTCTTTTTAAAGGTTTTGATCTTTTTGATCTTTTTTGAAGATCAGTTGAGCATATATATGTGTATACCTCTGTTTCTGGACTCCATTCTATTTCACTGATCTGACTCTTTACCAGTTGTATGTATGCTGTCTTACTGTAACTGAGTCTTGAAATCAGTAGTGAGTCCATTGACTTTTTTTCTTTGCAAAATTGCTTTCCCATTTCTACTTCTTTTGCCTTTCCGTATAAGTTTAGAATCACTTTATTGATTTCTACCAAAACTTCAACCTCAGATTTTGATTTGGTATTGTGATGAGTCCATAGATTAGTCTGTGGAGAATTAACATATTATTAGTATTGAGCCTTAAAGTCATAGGTTTACTATTTTTTTTTAAAGATTTTATTTATGTATTTGACAGAGGGAGACACACAGCCAGAGAGGGAACACAAGCAGGGGGCAGAGGGAGAGAGAAGCAGGTTATCCCGCAGAGCAGGGAGCCTGATGCGGGGTTTGATCCCACTGGGATCATCACTTGAGCCGAAGGCACATGCCTAACAACTGAGCCACCCAGGTGCTCCTAAGCCACAGGTTTATTATTTCTTTCCATTTTTTTCTTGTTTACTTGATTTTTTTCATCAGTGTTTCAGCATACCAATCTAGCACATATATAGTTAGTTCATACTTATTTCATGGTTTCTTTTTACATTTGTTTGTTGGTGGCATATTGATCCTCTATCCAGCAACTGTACTAAACACTCATTAGTTCTAGTAGGTTTTTTGGAGAGTCCATGGGATTTTCATGTATATAATCCTACTGTTTGTGATTTGGAGTTTTATTTCTTTGTTTCTAGTCTGTATGCCTTAATGTAGTATCTAAGACCATCAGTATAATATTGGATAGGAGTGGTAGAAGTGGTTCCATTTTCCTTTTTGTGAACTTAGAAGGGAAATATTCTTTTTCTCTACATATGATGTTATCTGGTAAGTTTTGTTTTTTTTTTAAGGCTTTATTTTTAAACAATCTCTCCATCCAACATGGGACTTGAACTCAAAACTCCGAGATTCAATGTCGCATGTTCTACCAACTGAGACAGCAAGGTGTCCCTTAGGTTTTTTTGTTTTTTGTTTTTGTAGATGTCCTCCACCAGGTTAAAGAAGTTCTATTCTTAGTTTTCTGGTATTTTATATTCATGAATGGAGGCTGGTAGATAGTAAATTCTTTTTCTGTTTATTAAAATGATTGTGTAGTTTTCTTCTTAGGTTAATGATAACATGGATTATATTGCTTAATTTGAAAACACTAAATAAACCTTGCCTTCCTGGGATAAGCCCATCATAGTCATAAATGTACTTATTTTCCTTTTTATATATTGCTGCATTCAGTTTGATAGTATTTTGTTTAGGCTGCTATGTCTGTTAAAATAGAATTTGTGTAGTAATTTCTTTTATGTGTAATATCTTTGATTTTAGTACTGGAAATAACTGGTTTCATTAAGGGAACTGGAGAGTGTTTATTCCTCTTCTGTGTTCTGGAAGAGGTTGAATGGAATTAGTCTTACTGTCTTCAGAGGTTGGTAGGACTCACTAGTGAAATCATCTGAGCATGTAGTTTTGTTTTGGGGAGACTTTTAACTTCAAATTCATTATCTTTAATAGACACAAGGTGATTTCTTGTTGAACTTCTGTAGTATGGGTTTTTCAAGTAATTTGCCTATTCAGTCTAAGTTGTGAAATGTATGGGCATAAAGTTTTTCATAATACTCTTTTATCCTGTGACCATGTTTGTGGGGTCTGTGGGTGATACCCCTGCCTTTTCACTCCTGGCATTGACAATTTATGTCTTCTGTTTACTTATTTATTCACTTATTTTAGTCTCCCTAGAGAATATCTTGGGATCTTTTCAAAGAATCAGCTTTTGGTTGATTTTTTTTTTAAGATTTTATTTATTTATTTGACAGACAGAGATCACACAAGTAGGCAGAGAGGCAGGCAGAGAGGGGAGGGGAGAAAGCAGGCTCCCTGCCCAGCAGAGAGCCTGATGCGGGACTCGATCCCAGGACCCTGGGACCATGACCCGAGCCGAAGGCAGCGGCTTAACCCACTGAGCCACCCCGGTGTCCCTGGTTGATTCTTTTTTCTCTTGTTTGTGGAGGCTTAAATCATTGATTTGAAACTTCATGGTTTTTTATTTGCTTGTTTTGTTTTGTTTTTGAGTATTCGCTATATATTTCTTTGTAAGCACAGCTTAAGCTCTATCCCACAAATTTTAATTCTGTGTTTTGTTTTCATTCAATTTAAACTACGCTCTAGTTTTCCTTCTGACGTACTATTTGACCTGTGGGTTATTTAGAAATGTGTTAATTTCCAAAATTTGGGGATTTTCTCAATATGTTTCTGTTATTTCTACTTTAATTTGATTATGGTTAGAATATGTTTTGTGATTTTAGTACTTTTAAATGTGTTAACATTTGTCTCATGGCCCAGAATATGGTCTCTTACGGTGAATATTTTGTATGTGCTTGAAATGAATGTATATAATCTGGTGTTGTTTTTGAAGTGTTGTATAAATGTTAAGTCAAGTTGGTTAAAAGTTTTTCCAGGTCTGCTCTATCTTGCCTTGCTACCTGTCTATTCCTTTTTTTTTTTTTTTTTAAGATTTTATTTATTTATTTGTCAGATTGAGAAATAGAGCACACAAGCAGGCAGGGTGGCAGGCAGAGGCAGAGAGAGAAGCAGGCTCCCCGCCAAGCAAGGAGTCAAAAGTGGGACTCAGTCCCAGGACACTGGAATCATGATCTGAGCCGAAGACAGTGGCTTAACCCACTGAGCCATCCAGGCATCCCGTTACCTGTCTGTTCTATCAATTACTGAGAGAAGAGTGATGAAGTCTCCAAATATAATTGTTGATTTTTAATTTGTTATTTATACTTTCAGTTCAGTTTCATCTTCATATTGAACGTCTGTTGTTAGACACAGACTTAACATTGTTATGATTTCTTCATAAATTGGTGATGGTTTTATCATATGACGTCTCTCTTCATTGGTGATAATACTCAGTTATTGGAAGTTAATCTGATATTTATGTAGCGCTCCATCTCTTTTTTGATTGTTTGCATGACATAGTTTTTCCGTTCTTTTACTGTTAACTGTGTCTTTGAAGTATGTATTTTGTAGGCAGCATATTGTTCTGTATTGCTATCTTTATATCTAGTCTAGCTACCTCTGCCTTCTAATTGGTGTGTTTAATGTATTATTGGTGTAACTGGATTAGATCTACCATTTTATTTGTTTTCTGTTTTTTCCGTTTCCCATTTTCTTCCTTCTTTTGTATTAATGTCTGTAAGTATTTAATTTTATCTACTGGATTTTTTGCTTTATCTTCCCTTTCTCTTGTAAATATATGCATACTCACATTTATAAACATATTATGTTTATAAATATAACTATTTTAATGTATATTTATATATTTATGTGGTTGCTGTAGGGATTATAAAATACATACCTAATAATTTACCATCTAAATAGAATTAAAATTATACTCTACAAATAAAATGCAGATCCTTATAACCATTTACCTCTACTTCCTCTGTGTTTTAGTTTTCACATATATCTCCAAACATTGAAAACCTTTCCAGTGTTATAATTTTTGGTTTCTTAGTCATACACATTTTCAGTAATGTAAGAGAAGAAAAATGGTCTATTATATTTCTCCAGTTAATTCTTTCTGTGATTCTCACTGTACTCCTGAAGATCCAAATTTATATTAACTCTTAAACCATGTATCTTCAGGCTAAGATTGTCTTTTGGTCCCCCCTACACTTTTTGTTTATTTTTTTTAAAGAACTGGCCTAGTGATGATAGGTCCCTATAGTATTCTTTCATTTGAGAATATCTTTATTCCGTCTTTGTTCCTGGAGCTGGGTATGGGAATTATGTTGACTTTTTTTTTTTTTAAACATTGTTGTTATCTCTAATTTCTCATGAGAAATACGTAGTCTTTGTAATTGTCCCTGAATGTAATTTTTTTTTTAGCTACTTTAAGTTTTTTATTTTTACTCTTTCTTTTTTCAGCTGCTTTTTATGATGTGGCTGGATAGGATTTTCTTTGAAGTTGTCTCAAATCTGTAAATCTAGGTATTTCAACAAACTTGGGACTTTTTAAAAATTTTATTTGACAGAGAGATCACAGGTAGGCAGAGAGGCAGGCAGAGAGAGAGGGGGAAGCAGGCTCCCCACTGAGCAGAGAGCCTGGTGGAACACAGGGCTCAATCCCAGGACGCTGAGATCATAACCTGAGCTGAAGGCAGAGGCTTAACCCACTGAGCCACCCAGGCACCCCATGAGACTTTTAGCTATCATTTATTGAAATATTTTTGTGTACTTCTCTAGGAGTCCATTGAGGTCAGTGTTAGACTTTTTAAAATTGTCTCACAGTTCCTGCCTCTGTTTTCCCTCTATTATCTATTATTTCTATTATATTAGAGAATATCAGATTGGATATTTTCTAATGATTTTTCTTCAAGTTGACTGACTTTTTCTGTCAGGAATTGTGAAGAGTCTGAAATTGTATGTTCCTTCTAAGCTAACAAATTAACTTGGAAGACTTGATTAATAAGCACTTTTACTCAAAACATAGCAAGTAGCATTAGTATCATGTTTGTGATAATTTCCCCTATCTCTCTCTTGATCAGGTAGTGTGATATTGCATCTTCCTTTAGTTTGTGTCACAGCTGTAGAACCTGAGCTTAGGGAACCCAGATCATTATGAGAGGCAATAAGTGTGCCTATTCTTTGCTCCAGAGGAAACATTGTCTGTATTAGAATGGACACCAAAGAAATCCAGTCTTTGGGAAAGAGACATTGACCTCTGTTTTCTAAGGCTGTTTCCCAGAAATGTGGCCTTCTGTCAGAGTTGTAGCTGCCTGCACCGGGCACATAATTTTGCTCATCTTGAGTTCACTCTTAGGGAAAAGCAGTGAAAGAAAGGAGAGAAAATACTAATGAGGATTTCTGTCCCCCTTCTTCAGATTTGTAGGTCCTCTTTCCTGGTTCAGCTGGCCAGAAAAGTAGATTTTCTCTTGGGATTTTAGCTGTCAGTGCTGTCATCATTGCAGGTTTCATGCATCTAGCCACTGAATTTGGCCTCAGGGCAGAGCCAGGAAAGAAAATGGGGTAGGAAGAGAAAGAAAAGAAATTTTTCCACTAACATTCTCTTGGTAGCCCTGTGTTATAATTAAAAGATAAAGATTTTTCTCAGAGTGATTGCTGCATACACTACTAGTATAGTTCTACAGTTGGAGCCTTTCTCAGGAAAAGCTGAAAGAGATTAAAGAAGGGGGGGGAAATTAACCCTCACATTTTGTCTCCTTACCCAATCTATCTGCCGTTATTTAAGTCTTTGTTTTTTTGTATTCTGTTCAGAGCTTTTAGTGCTAATCAGTGGGAGAGAAAGGTATGATAGTGTATCTGTACACCCATTAGAATGCTAAAAATCTTTAACTCTGACACTACCACCAAATGCTGGCAGAAGGAACTCTCATTCACTGCTGCTGGGAATGCAAAATGGTACAGCTAGCTTGGCGGACAGATTGGCAGTTTCTTATAACTTATTCTTACATAGTCTGGTAATCACTCTCTTTAGTATTTATCCAGAGAAGCTGAAAATTCATGTACACACAAAAAACAGCACACAATGTTTACAGCAGCTTTATTCATAACTACCAAAACTTGGAAGCAACCAAGATGTCCTTCAGTAGATTAATGGGTAAGTAAACTGGTGCTTCGAGTCAGTGGAATATTATTCAGCACTAAAAAATGAAATGTGTTATCTAGCCATGAAAAGACACAGAGAAAACTCAAATGCGTATTACTAGTTAAAGCACCCAGTCTAAAAAAATTATTTATCATATGATTCCAACTATATGGTACTCTGGAAAATGCAAAACTGTGAAGACAGTAAAAAAATCAGTAAGTTAGAGGGGAAGGAGGGAGGAATTAGCAGAGCTCACATGATTTCTGGACAGTGAAACTACCCCGTGTAATAGTATGAGGGTGGAACACATCACGTCATTACACACGTGTCCAAACCCGCAGCATGTAAAACACCATTTACTATAAACTTCGATAATTACAATATGTCATTGTAGATTCATATATTGTAACCAATGTACCATATCACTCAGGTGGAGGAAATTGGCGGGATTTTTGAGCGTTCTGATAGGTGTATAGATAAACTATCATGAGGTGTTGTAGAACCTTTTTAATTTGCATTTTCCCTGATGATAAATGCTGTGGTGCATCTTTTCACTTTTCTTCCAGTCTGTGGCTTTTTTATTTTCTTGACAGTATTTTTCACAGAAAATTTTAATTTTAATGAAGTTTATCAATTCTTTCTTTAATGGAGTGTGCCTTCGTTAATGTATCTAAAAACTGTCAAATCCAGGGCCATCTAGATTTTTCTCCTGTTACCATCTAGGGATTTTATACTTTTGTGTTCAATTTTTAGGTATGTAATCCATTTTGAGTTGATTTCTGTGAAGGGTATAAAGTCTCTATGCAGATTCATATTTTTGCATGTAAATGTCTAGTTAGGCCAACACTTTTTGCTGAGGAGACTCTTTTTTTCTCTATTGTGCTCTTTGTTTATTTGTCAAAGATCTGTTGACTGTATTTATATGGGTCTATTGTGGGGCTTTTGTGTTCCATTCATCTATACTTTCACCAGTACCACATTATGTTGATTACTCTAAGCCTGAAGTCAAGTAGCTTCTGTCCTCCAATTTTATTCTTTTTCCTCAGTGTTCTTTTGGCTATTTTGGGTCTTTTGCCTCTCTGAATAAACTTTAGGATTTTATTGATATCCACAAAATAATTTTCTGGAATTACCAAAATTCCATCATCAGATGCATCAGATCTCTATATATCAAGTTGGGAAGAACTGACATCTTGAAAGTATTTAGTCTTTCTATTCGTGAATATGCAGTATCTCTCCATTTTTTAGCTCATTGATTTCATTCATCAGAGTTTTGGATTTTTTCTCATGTAGATCTTGTATATATTTTCTTAGATTATACCTAGGTATTTCGTTTTGGGGGGTGCCAGTGTAAATGTTACTGTTTCGAACTTGAAATTCTATTTTCATTGATGCTGTGTAGGAAAGTTATTTAACTTCTGTGTACAAACCTTGTATGCTCCTATATTGCTGTAAGTGCTTAGTAGTTCTGGGAGGTTTTTTTTGTTCAGATTTTCTACGTAGACACTGATGTAATTTCTGAACAAAGGCAGTTTTATTTTTTCCTTCCCAATGTGTATACCTTTATTTTCCTTTTCTTGTCTTACCACATTGGGTAGAACTTTCAGTACAGTGTTGAAAAGCAATGGTGAGGGTTGATGTCCCTGTTTTATTTCTAATCTTAGTGGGAAAGCTTCTAGTTTCTAACCATTAACTTTGATGTAGGGGATGCCTGACTGGTTCAGTGCACAGAGCATGTGACTCTTGATCTCAGGGTTGTGAGTTCAGGCCCCACACTGAGCATGGAGCTTCCCCCCCCCCCCGCTTTTTTTTAAAGATTTACTTTATTTATTTATCAGAGAGAGAGAGAGATCATGTACACAGAAGCAGGGGAAGTGGCAGGCAGAGGAAAAGCAGGCTCCCTGCTGAGTAAGGAGCCTGATTCAGGACTCAGTCTGAGGACTCTGGGATGATGACCTGAGCCAAAGGCAGTCACTTAACCCACTGAGCCACCCAGGCATCCTGTGGAGCTTACTTTAAAAAAAAAAAAAAAAAAGTTGATATAGGTTTTTTTTTTTAATAGCTATTCTTTCTCAGCTTGATAAAGTTCCCCTGTATTTTTAGTTTGGTTAGAGTTTTTATCATGCATGGTTGTTGGAAGTATCCTGCTCCATTTTTATGTAGATGATTGTAGGCTATTTCAATTTTTTCAGTATTATAGATAATCTCATTGACAAACTTGGGAACAATTCCTAGGCATATTCATAATTAGTTTCTTGGAATTCAGTTAACAGATAGTCATTGAACGTTTGTAGCCTGGAACTGAGTAAAAAATTAGTAAACTAAAAGATAGTCTCCTTTCCTTATAGAGTTTATAATTTATAAGCAGTTAATAACTATCGTGTGGTAAGAGAAATTATGATAGGGGAAGTAGCTATTCTGTGGGAGCATGTAGGCCATTCCCCTAACCAGACTCAGCTAGAGGTGAGGTTGAGGTTGTCAGAAGATCTTCCAGAAGAAAAATGTATAAGCTTAGTTATTTTTAAATTCCTTCAAGTGAAATTGCTATGGTAAATTAGGAGGCCCACCTTTGTGAGAGTTGGAGACTGTAAGAATGAAGCTCCAAAGAGAAAAAACAAACACCTTCCCTTTAAATTCTATAAAGAATTGAAACTGGGGGTGCTTGGGTGGCTCAGGTGGTTGAGCGTTGGACTTGGTTTCAGCTCGGGTGTGATCTCCCAATTGTGGGATTGAGCCCCACATCGGGCTCTTTGCTCAGCATGAAGTCTGCTTCAAATTCTCTCTCCCGTTGGTACTCTTTTCTTTCTCTCAAATAAATAGATAAAATCTTTTTATTGAAAAAAAAAAAAAAGAATTTAAACTTTCTGAAAGGTGTTCTGAAAGGTGTTGAGAGGGGCACCTGGGTGGTTCAGTCGGTTAAGCGTCTGCCTTCAGCTCAGGTTATGATGTCCTGGGATCGAGCCCTGCATTGGGCTCCCTGCTCGCTGGGAAGCCTGCTTCTGCTCCCACTCCCCCTGCCTGTGTTCCCTCTCTGGCTGTCTCTCTGTCAAATAAATAAAATCTTAAAAAAAGAGCTATTAAGAAATGTCATTATGCCATAGAGGATAGTTTACTTAAAAAGCTAATGAGAAAATCTGATTGATTGATTGAACAGACAGCAATCACAAGTAGGCTGAGAGGCAGGCAGAGAGAGAGAGGAGGAAGCAGGCTCCCTGCTGAGCAGAGAGCCCGATGTGGGGCTCTATCCCAGGACGCTGAGATCATGACCTGAGCCGAAGGCAGAGGTTTATAACCCACTGAGCCACCCAGGCGCCCCCTAATGAGAAAATCTTAAGAATTAGGAATTGCTTCAAAAGAGTATCCTACAAAAGTTTACTGATCATAAAAAGAAAAATTGATTATTTATCTTTAGTAAAATTAAGAATTTCTGTTCATCTAAGTCCACTATTAAGACAGTGGGTTGAGGTGGGCAGCTGGCTGCCTTAGTCAGTGGAGCATGGGACTCTTAATCTCAGGGTTGTAGATTCAAGCCCCACATTGGGCATAGAGATTACTTAAAAATAAAAGTTTTAGTAAAAAAAAAAAAAGAAGTTGAGGGGCGCCTGGGTGGCTCAGTGGGTTAAAGCCTCTGCCTTCAGCTCAGGTCATGATCCCAGAGTCCTGAGATTGAGCCAGGCATCAGGCTCTCTGCTCAGTAGCCTGCCTCTCCGCCTACTTGTGATTTCTCTGTCAAATAAATAAAAAATAAAACCTTAAAAAAAAAAAAGTTGAAACACAAGCCACTGATTGGGAGAAATTACCTATCTGGCAAAGAACTTGTCTCCAGAATACATAAATAATTTGTACAAGTCACTAAGAACTGTGGTAAAATTGTCAAAATACTTGATCAGACTTTTCACAGAAGAGGATTATCAAGGGGTGCCTGGGTGACTCAGCTGGTGAAGTGTCTGACTTTTAGTTTTGACGCAGTTTGTGATCTCAGGGCTGTGGCATTGAGCCCTGCATCAGCCTCTGTGCACTGTGGAGTCTGCTTGAGATCCTCTCTCTCTCCCTTGCCCCCTCTATCCATACGCATGTGTGATCTCTCTCTAAATAAATGAATAAAACCTTTTTTTTTAAAGGGGGATAGTTAATCTTTTGGCCATTTACCATGAGAAATTACTGAGCATCATTGTTTGGCAGGGAAATATAGATTGAAACCACTAGATACTCTAAAGTGTACCACCATAATGGCTAAAATGGAAAAGATGGAATATTATCAAAATGTTGACAAGGATGTGGAGCAGTTGGTATTTTCATATGTTGCTGGTAGGAGTGTAAAATATGCAGCCACTTTAGAAGATTGTTTAGTGATAGCTTCTAAAGCAAAAATGTTCACCTACCCTGTCATTTAGTTATTCTACTCATACATACCAAACACAAATTTGTTCACATGTTTATTAAAAGGTACTTATAGTAGGAAGTTTATAGAGTGTTGTTGATAGTGGTACAAAACTCAAATAGCCATCAATAATAGAGTGGATCGATTGAAGTATATTTACACAATGGAATATTTTGCAGCCACAAGAATACGTGATACATCACTACACACAACAGAATGGAAGTATCTTGAATATATAACATTAAGAACAAAAACAAAATATATTCTGTGTCATTCTACTTTTATGAAGAACAAAAACAGGGAAAACTAATGCATGCTGATAGAAGTTTCAGTGGAGAGAGGATAAAGAATTAGAGTAGAGCTTCTGGGGTTGATGATAATGTTCTTTTTGGATCTGGATGCTGGTTACATAGATGTTTGGTTTGGGAAAAATCCCCAGCTGTACGCTTTTGACATACACACTGTCATTTTTGTGTGACTTTTTTTTAAGCATTGGTTTTAACTATTAGAAGAACACTATAATAAAGCTAAAAGATTCATAGTCTAGTTCTCTTATGTTGGTCATTACACTTTAAGGTTAAGAAGTACAAAAAAGAGCCTGAAGTTCAGTTGAAATGTAAATGTTGGGGAGGAGGGCATTTTTTTAGTTTTAAACCTTGGAAATTTTATAATAGTTGTAGTCTTAATTCAACTACTATTAAGCTTTTCAGTTACAGTAAAGGAATACTTCAGACTTCTTATACCTGCAACATGTTTTCAATATCTGATTTTTTAAAAACTTATGAAATAATCTGTTATTTTATATGGCTATAAAGCATTAAATTATTTTAATTATAACTCAGCATGACAAATTAGTATCCTTCAAGGGATGACCGAAAAAGATTTTTTTACTCTTACGTGACTTTGGTTAAGAAGGAAGATGAATAAAAATGTGGTTTTGGTTTATTCTTACCCTTAGAAGAGGTACTATGAGTAGCTGTTCTTGTTCTTTCTTCCCTTTTTATCAAGAGAATGTTCTATTTCTGTAATGTATAGAGATGTAATTATAATTAAACATGCTAATCCATCATCTATTATTGTTTTTTTAACAGTCGAGTCCATCATCTCCAGAACCAGCCAGTCTTAATGCAGAAGATGTTAGTACAAATTCTAATGGCCCGAAACCTGCAGCGGTGGTGCTAGATGACGACAGAGAAGACCTTTTTGCAGGTAATTGTGAATATCTTTATTTTTTTTTTGAATAGTCCACTCTATCCTGCTACAAGATATTTTCTAAAGCAAAACTGAAATTTTGTGTAAGGTATGAGTGGTAGCTTTTCTTAGCAACTTGGAAGGACAGGAAATTTCCAATTAGATCACTGTGAAAAATATAGACTGTTGAGAGAAAAAACCCGTGATCCTTTCTAGTTTTAAGCATTTGAAAAAAATCACATTTTATAATTCCATGTTTTGATCAGTACTTACATTCAGAAAAACTAGTGGTTGTGGCATTCATACTTTGAGAAATACCAGTGATTGTAATCTTATTCCTTACAGGTGTCACAAGCAAAATTAGGCTCTGGATTTTAAAATCAGTTAAAATCTCTTTGTTTTAATACAGTACTTCAGTATTTATGACCTATTGTATTTGACTTACTTTTGCGTGAGTAAATTGATGATTGAGGAATTTATTTTCCTGGGAAGGACTTGGTGTAGTCCTACCTTTAAAAAAAAAAGCATCCTCTTCAAGACAGTTACATCTACTTTAACATTAAAACTTAGGTAAAAGTTAATGTTTGGATATTGAAACACAAATCTTTTCAGAATTAATGACTCAAAAAATTAAAGTAGTAAATCTTTGTCTGCTTAACAACTTAATTTACCTGAACTGGTTTTTATTGTGTTAAAATTCAGTAATGTGTCCTCAGCTTTTATGGTAGTTGCATATTTGAACCATCCTGTATTTTTTGTATAAATGTGTTTGAAGATAACGATTCTCTATCACAAAGGTCCATGTGAGTTCCTGCTTCATTAGTTTTATGAGAAGTTTTTACTACAGATGAATTCATGTATTTCACCTTGTCAGAAAAATTAAAATACCATGCCAAATACCAATTGTATTTCCCATTTATTTTTTAGTTAGTAGTTACCTAACGGCTTATAGTTTAACCAAAGTTATAAAATTCATTTTTGTTTTCTTTTATGGACTTTTTCCCAGGCAACCCTAGAAGTTTTTTTTATGGCATTTATGTGTTAAACTAAAAGATGACCTGAGTCCTTTCTCTTCTAAGTGCGTACTAATCTAAAATTGTGTACAATCCTATAATAGTATAGGGTCATACGTAGAAGTTTCAGATTATCCATTTCATAAAAGACCCTTTTACCTTGAAGTCTCAGAATTCATACGTAAGGAGTATGCTGAAGCTAACAACAGAATGTTGTGAGTGTGAGTGTTTTGTTGTTGTTGTTTTCAGTAGCATGCACAACTGATGGGTTTGCCAAGTGAGTACTACACAAAGATACTTGCCACTTGGCTTGAGTAGAAAAATCTTCATGTTTTACTCTACCTAGCAATCTATACTAAATACTGTCATTCGGTTATGGTCACCAGTGTTAGTATTTGCTTTAAAAAGGGGGAGCGGGTTGCCTGGGTGACTCAGTCAGTTAAGCATCCAGCTCTTGGTTTTGATTCAGGTCATGGTCATGATTTCAGGGTCATGAGATTGAACCCTGCATCAGAGTCTGCTTGAAGATTTTCTCCCTCTCTCTGCCATTCCTCCCACTGAAGCTCATGTTCTCTCTCTCTCACAAATAAATAAAAATTTTTTAAAAAGTTAGAGACACGGGGATTAAAAAATAAACATAGTCATCTGTTTCAGTTTCCTTTGCTGTCTACAAACATAGAAACTTCTGTTGCGGGGGAGAGGGGACTCCATCTTAGAACCCTGAGATTATGACCAGAGCTGAAATCAAGAGTCAGATGCTTAACCGACTGAGCTACCGCTTTTATCTTAAACTCAGGTGCATTTCAAAATGACATCTTTAGTTGTTCTAAGACCTAATCTGGTCACTTGTGTGTGAATGGATTAATATTACACTTGCCTCTTATTTTAATGCCTTTTAAGCAGGTGTATCATTCCTCCTCCTGTGGAGGAGTAGGATTCTTAGAAACTGTAATAAAGAGTAGCATATGTTATCAGGATGGTGAAGACTATTTTTCAGGTAACGAGAACATGCACTTAATTTATTTCCCCTATATTAGAGGAGGGAATATCAATATTGCTCTAAGGATCTAGCCATTTTGATTTTAAAACCATGAAGAGATTAGATAAAGAGTATTGGTACATTTTGGGTAGCATTTCAGGTACTCTTTTGTCGGACATGGTATCAGAAATAGTTGGCGTGTGACATGTTACTGTTAGTAGTTTACTTGGAGAGCCTTCACCACATAAGCTTGACTACATAGCCCCTCCACTATTTGTTAAATCCTTCACACCAAGCTTTACTGAACACCAAGAAAGGATCAGAGAGGAATAAGTGAGGGTGAGCAGATTGCCAGTGTTGAAATTGTTCTGGACTTTGCAACTTGTTTCTGCCAGGGTCCTTAGCTTATTTCACTTACACATTTCAGCAAACAATGCAAATAGTAAGTTTAATGAATAGTCCTTTGTTTAAAAAAATTCTTTGGTATCTATGTTATGAGTGAAATATTTCTTCCCTGGCATTGACATCATCGATTTATACTTGTCCTCCAAGTATCTCTTGCCAGGAAAAGTTCATCTTTATACTTAAAACCTGTGGGTCATCTCCTGGAACCTTCAGGTCTGGTTTAAATTAAGATTTCTGAATTTGTAGTATGTTTACCTAGCTAAAAGTTATGAGAAGACTTTAAGGCAGACTGTATATTAGTATGCTAAGTCTTAATATCCATTTTCTTTTTTTTCCTCCAGAGTAGCTACTTAGCTCATATTTAGCTTTTCTTATTTTGAGAGTTCCTACTATTTATGGAACAGCCTGTCAGAGTCCTTGCAAAGAACACAAAATCTGGTATCTGAAGTAAAATGGGATTGAAAACTTAAAAGTTACTTTAATTATCCTGACATATCAATCATGTTAATATGCCTTTCCCTTTGTCTCTGGGTCTGTTGCCAGTAACTGTACCTCTTTTAGGGAATTTTAGATTTTTTTGTGTTTGCTCCTTATCGTTTTGCTTGTTTGTAGGTAATAGCTCTCACACCTCCTAGCTCCGATACGCCGCTTTCTTATTTTATGTTGCTCATTAATTTAATTTCTTTAAAAAATGAACAAATACTAGCCGTCTTAACAGCCTGAAAGCTTTTAGTTTTTTATATTAGGGTCATTTATTGTGTAATTGTCTATTTTATATCTATCATCTGTTTTTCTTCTCTGGTTACCACAGTTGGAAAGATTTCTGGTTTAATATAAAAATATAAAGAGACCTATGTCAAGTAAGGATCTCATTAACATGAGAAAACCAGTAAGAGTGTAGATTGATAAAATGTTGACCTGTTTACATTTAAATATAAATGTTAACATTATTTACCTTATTTCAGGTAAATATGTTGTTACTGCTATACTTTTTGAGGTATTAAAATGGATCACTGACTGCCATTACTACCTTCCCAAACCTCTGGGAATCTAAGAACCTCAGGTTAGAAATCACTGGTCTGATTCTGTTTCCCTTATAGCCCTGCCTTTCTTTTCCTATTATCAGTTCTATAATCCTACAGAACTGTGGTTTTCTTTATGGCCACTGAATGTAATTTTTATTTTTCTGGTTTTGCTTTTTGTTTGTGCTGTTGTTTCATTTTTCTAGAATTCTTCCTCCATTTTTTGTCTACCCATTCAGATCCTCTCAGATCAGTTTCATAAACTATTGCTGATTTCCCCCAGCCTAAAGTATTGTCTCCCATCTCAAATTGTACTGTTTGTTCTGTAGTTCTTAAAGCAATTAAGTGTCTTGAACATTCTTTTTTATTGTTCTCTTGGCTATTATTTGTCTTTTATTATTATTTAACATTCCACATGCTTGTGTCTTATTTTCCCAACTAGATTATAAACTCCCTGAGGGCAGGTATGATATTTTACATTTCTTTGTGTTTCTCCATTGCATTTAGCACAATGTTACATAGCTTGTAGACAGTCAGTTTATTGATTTGATTTCATTTTAAATATATTTAATACTAAATTTTTCAAGTGGATGAGCATTTTAAATTAAAACTTAAGCAGCTATTTGCTTTGTGTCTTACTCCTGTATTCAGCTAATATTAAGTAATCTTTAGCAGTTAATTGCTTTAGATTACTAACTTTGTGGATTTTCCATAACAGATTTTTAATCCCAACTGGGATAGTTCTGGGCAGCCTATTGCCATAAAATTTGTATTTGTATGTATAAAATAATCATAATGTTAGCCTGAATAAACAATTTTGAAAGGTAAGTTACCCCAAGTGTAAGATATATTACAAACCCAGCAGAAATGAATGTGGAATTATCCACATCATTGCTTTCTTACTAGCTTTATCCTGACCACTAGTATAGATAATTAAGCTGACTTTCTGTAATTCTTCTAAAATCAACAGTCTTCACTGTTGGTTTTAAAGTATTGATGCACAACTAAGGAAGGATTCATTAAATTATTTATAACAACTATTTTTAAATAACATTATTTTGATATTTTTTGTGGGCAGTCTAAAAATATTTTTCATAACTCATTAACTGCAGATAGACTATTGGGGTTTGTTATCAGTATCCTTAACTAACTTGTTTAATTTGTATCTAGAAGCCACAGAAGAAGTTTCTCTGGATAGTCCAGAAAGGGATCCTATCCTGTCTTCAGAACCTTCTCCTGCAGTGACACCTGTGACCCCTACTACAATCATTGCTCCCAGAATTGAATCCAAGAGTATGTCTGCTCCTGTTATCTTCGATAGATCCAGGGAGGAGGTATGGGAAAATGTTTGTTCTAAATTGATAGTAAATAGTAAGCTTTTTATTCTCTCACCCAGCATCACTCTCCTATTAGTCATCTCTAATCAAAGCCTTTAGACATTTGGGGGAAAGGTATTGGACTAAGAAGTCAGCTGATTTGATTTCTAATTTTATCTTCATCACATTTTAACCCAGTGACTTTGGCACATTATTTTTCTCCTTAAATCAAGGATTTTATCATTTGTGATCTCATGATGCTTATTTATGACTCTCAATATTTCTGTGTTAGTCAGATGAGAAAAATGTATGAAACTGCTTTAAAATTTTGAGTAATTTTTTTAATGAATTGTGCAGTAAATATTAGTGGTTATGTTGGCAAGGTATAGGATGGGTTGTGAATGGAGAGGAAGCATATGAGGGCCTTCCTGTGAACAATGATCGTGTTTGTGAAAGTTACTAAGCTGTATACTTGGGATTTATATAGTTTATGTTATAATTCAAATACGGTTTAGTTTCTTAAAAATCCATACAATAAAAAGATTATTTACAAAGAAAAGATTATGGTTAGAAAAACTCATTTTCTTTTAGACAGTCCTAGGCTATTAATATTACTCTAAAATAGTTTCAAGTTTTAACAGTTTCTGTGCTCTCTTCTTGACAATAACAAGACTTTCCTGCAGAGCTGCTCCTAGGATTGCTTATTTATAATGGCATTAAAAAGTGCTTCTCTGCAGTCTCATAGGATTATCATTTTCCCCCCTTACTGCTTATTTCAATGAACTTTATAATGCTTTCATTTGCTTCAAAAAGAGCATGTGTTTATTAGGTTATTGGAGAAATCATGGTACTAAAGATTTTTTTTTTTTTTTTTTTTTGGTGCTAAAGATTCTAAGTGTAGTTATTTCTACAGATATATAGGGTTCTACCAGAAAAAATAATGGCTACCTTCTGATCATTAAAGAGTAGAGATACAACTTTGAATTGTTAATATTAAAATTAATTAAGGTGCTAGTTTAATGATCTGAATATGAAGACTCAGTTTAGAGAACAGCAACAACAACAAAAATCCTCAGTATTCCTACAGAAAACTAAATCTGAGGAGTTGTGAGAACACAAGATTTTCTGTAACTTCTCCAGATGATCCTTTTCCTGTTATCTCTATGTGTGTTTTGTTTTTGTTTAAATATTGTCAAGGAAATGTGGAAGCTTTATTGTTTTTCAGAAACTGAGTGCTGAGTGTCTTTTTAAATTGTTAGGACAGCAACCCTAATAAAAGATAGATGGTAAAATTGAAATTATTAGTGTTATAACAATTACATAAATTGGAATCTTTAACATAAAAAATTACCTTTTCTAGATTGAAGAAGAAGCAAATGGAGATGTTTTTGATATAGAAATTGGTGTATCAGATCCAGAGAAAGTTGGTGGGTCAATATTTACTGTATTTTAAAGTTGCTTCTTTTTGATAAGTACCTTGGTTGTTAGTATACTGTTTTTCTTTGTCAAGTGCAGTGTTAAATATTGAAATAGTACTTCTGTTTTCAAGCATGTGGGGCTTTTTTGCTTCTCATTTTCTTTGTTTTGCTTTCTTTTTCAACTTTATTGAGTTTATAATTAATTTTATATAGGTAAGATGCACAGTGTGATGATTTAATATAGGTACACATAATGAATTGATAATTATAAGTCGGTCAGCGTATTACTTCACGTAGTCACCTTTTTGAATGTGTGGTTAAGCTTATTATTTTTAGTAGTATTGTTTGACTTTTCTTACAGGTGATGGCATGAATGCTTACATGGCGTATAGAGTAACAACAAAGGTGAGTCTTTGCTCCTTTAAAAAAATAGTGAGCCCTCACCATGTGTAGTATGAGCTTACAACATGATTAAGGTTTAAGGATTTCCTATCTTTACAAAGGTTACCATCCAGTGAGATTTCAAATAAGTAGTTACAGTGAGTTACGAGCAGTTTGTTAAGTGTATTATTCTCTAAAGTAGAGGTAAAGTGTTCTGTGACTGTGTGCAGGAAGGGACTTAATATAGACAAAGGTGGGTGAAAGTCATGAAGGGCGGGACATGGAGAAAGAAGAATGCTCCTTCCAGGCAAAGGGGTTTGCTTTTACAAAGACCAGGAGTCAATAAATCATTGTGCTTTCCAGGATCTGCAGGAAGTGGTGCCTACGGAAAATTGTTTGGCGGTAGCCTCCCTGTATTATGAACAGTCACATTAGGGAATTTGGGCTTTATCCTGAATATAATGGAGAGTGAAGAGATTCAAACAAGAGTGTGGCACAATTAGATTTTTGTTTTAAAAAGATCTTTCCGACTACTAAGTTGGGAATGCAAAGTAGAGGTCAGGATTTCCATATAATCCCTTTGCAATTCCTAAAGGATTGTAGGCCTTAAATCTTAAAACAAGAGAGTGATCTACAGCAGCCAAGCTGCGAGAAGTAATATTTTATACTAAGGAAGGAATGAATAATGGCTTCTTGAGTTGTGTAGGAGGAGGTAGAATCAGTAGGGCTTGGATGTAAGGAGTGAAGCAGAGATGCCTGAGTCACTGGTTAAAGGATCTCTGTAGTTGTCAGAGGGATCTCAGAGAAAAGGCAGCACAGTTTGTTTGGATGGGCATGAGATTTGTTAATTCATTGAACAGCTATTTATTAA
Source organism: Taxidea taxus jeffersonii (assembly GCA_003697995.1). Taxonomy (NCBI): domain Eukaryota; kingdom Metazoa; phylum Chordata; class Mammalia; order Carnivora; family Mustelidae; genus Taxidea; species Taxidea taxus. Next base: position 37,219 of record RCUC01109172.1, read on the forward strand.
ACACTTACCATGGGGTTCAGCTCTGTTCCAAGCACCAGGGCTTAGTAGGAAACAGTGTGGACAAGTGCCCTTCCTGCATGGAGGAATTATGTTCCAGCAAGAGATGGGTTGAGTTTGAGGTGGCATCAAGATTTAAGTGCAAGTGTACCTTGGGCATTTTGATAACTTGGATTAAAGCTCAGAGGAGATCTGGGCCAGAGGAAAAGATTTAAGATTCATTAACGTAAATGTAGTAAGAGTTGATGAGATGAGTCAAGGATAGAATCAAGCAAACATTTTGTCCTTTTAAGCTTCTGTTAAAAAAAAAAAAAAAGGGTAATGTAGGGTTTTTTTTCAGTTAGAAATGTATCAACCACATTAGTGAGCTACTGTGCATTCTTTTGCAAAGTAAACCAGAGTGTGTGTATATAATGTATGTTCACGGTTGTGTGTGATACTAACTTCTGAAACATTGGCTTAGTATTCAGAATCTGAAATACCTCTTCTTCACTCGTAGACCTCTCTTTCCATGTTCAGTAAGAGTGAATTTTCAGTGAAAAGAAGATTCAGTGACTTTCTCGGTTTGCATAGCAAGTTAGCAAGCAAGTATTTACATGTTGGTTATATTGTGCCACCAGCTCCAGAAAAGAGTATAGTAGGTAAGTATGAATGACTAAAAAAAACTTGTTACTGTTACTAGTTCAAGTTTTACTATAGTTTAACTATACAGATTAGAATATCATGATCTTTCATTATTGTGATAACTCAATGTCTAGCGATACTGAGTTTAATAAGTATTCCATTTATGATAATCATTCATCAACTAAGGAATGTGTAAGCTAATAGTTTTATTTTCTAACATCTTGGGATTTTGGTTTATATAGGATCAACTTAGGATTTGATTTATATAATCTAATGATGTTAAATATTGGGTCAGGATTTATCAAGTTGAAAGCAATTGAACACCCTAACATTTTAGGGTCATATTACTGAGTAGCACTCAAAATGTCTATTAATGTCTAAGGGGTGGAGGTATTTGACTTTCAGCTATTCATTGTCCAAAAAGAAGATTCCATCCAGTCTGGATCTTCTAAGACCTATTGTGTTAGTATATTTCATCTTTAATGTAATGTTTAAAAACATTTCTACTTGCGCAGTGCCTGGCTGGCTCAGTCAGTTTCAGCATGCAGCTCTTGATCTTGGGGTTATAAGTTGGAGCCCCATGTTGGGTGTAATGATTCCTTAAAAAAGAAAATCTCAAAAAAAAAAAAAAAAAATCTACCTGCACAAGTAATAAAGGCTTAGCTAAGAATTTGCAGAAGGGAGCACCTGGTTGGCTCATTTGGTAGAGCGATTCCTTTTTTTTTTTTTTTAAGATTTTATTTATTTATTTGACAGAGAGAGAGATCACAAGTAGGCAGAGAGGCAGGCAGAGGCAGAGGGAGAAGCAGGCCCCCCGCTGAGCAGAGAGCCCGATGCGGGGCTCTCAGGATCTCCCAGGACCCTGAGATCACGACCCAAGCTGAAGGCAGAGGCCTAACCCACTCAGCCCCCCAGGCGCCCCGAGCAGGCGATTCTTGATCTCAGGGTCATGAGTTCAAGCCCACACTAGGTATAGAGCTTATTTTTTAAAAAGGGTGCTGGGTGATGGTACCCCTGGGTGGCTCAGTCGCTTAATCTCCTATTCTTGGTTTCAACTCAGGTCATGATCTCAAGGTCCTGAAATGGAGCCCCTAGTCAGGCTGTGTTCTCATTAGGAAGTCCGCTTGAGATTCTCTCCCTCCCTCTCCTGCCCCTCCCTCCAGCTTGTGTGTGCATGTGTGTGCTCACACACGCTCTTTCTCTCTAAAAATAAATAAATCTTAAAATTTTTAAAAAGAATGTGCAGAAAATTACAAAAGAGGACAACTTCCATTGTCCCATTAAAAGAGATCTGTCATCTTAAAATTTTGTAGTTTCTTTCCCAGTGTTTTCTGTTGCGAGTTTTTATTTACTATACTTTGTCTTTATACGTAAGATATTCAGAAAATATAAAAATGAATTCTGCTGATCAGTTAAATGCATTTGTTAAAACTTTATAGGGGCACCTGGCTGGCTCAGTTGGTAGAGCATATGACTCAATCTTAGTTGTGACCTCAAGCCCCACATTGGTGGTAGTTTCCTTAAATTAATTAAATTTTTTAAAAAACTTTAGAAATGTGGGGCGCCTGGGTGGCTCAGTGGGTTAAAGCCTCTGCCTTCAGCTCAGGTCATGATCTCAGGGTCCTAGGATCGAGCCCCACATCGGGATCTCTGCGCAGCAGGGGGCCTGCTTCCTCCTCTCTCTCTTTCTTTGTCTGCCTCTCTGCCTATTTGTGATCTCTATCTGTCAAATAAATAAATAAAATATTAAAAACAAAACAAAACAAAAAAAACTTTAGAAATGTCAAATAATAATAAACTCAATATTGGTAAGACAAAATAAGTTTAGGAGTGGCTTGCTTTTTGTTTTAGTTTTTAAAAGTCTTCCAAATCTCTAATTTCCAACTTGATAGACAATAGCTTCGTTCTCATGTGTGTTTATTCATTCTGTTGTGATATAGTACACCATATATTCTTGGTAAAGCTCCACTGAGTTCTCATGAAAGAGTAAAAAAGACTGTAGTTTAATATTATTATGAAAATAGCCTTTGGTGAACACTTCCCACACCTGTACAAAAAAGGGTCTCAGAAACCTTTCTGGTGTCAGGAAATGACAGATGCTGGCGAGGATGTGGAGAAAGGGGAACCCTCCTACACTGTTGGTGGGAATGCAAGCTGGTGCAACCACTCTGAAAAACAGCATGGAGGTTCCTCAAAAAATTGAAAATAGAGCTACCTTATGACCTAGCAATTGCACTGGGTATTTACCCTAAAGATACAAACATAGTGATCCGAAGGGGCAGGTGTACCCGAATGTTTATAGCAGCAATGTCCACAGTAGCCAAGTTATGGAAAGAACCTAGATGTCCATCAACAGATAAATGGATAAAGAAGAAGTGATATGTATATACAATGGAATACTATGCAGCCATCAAAAGAAATGAAATCTTACCATTTGCGACGACATGGATGGAACTAGAGGGCATTATGCTTAGCAAAATAAGTCAATCGGAGAAAGACAACTATCATATGATCTCCCTGATATGAGGAAGTGGAGATGCAACGGGGGTAGGGGTTAAGGGGGTAGGAAAAGAATAAATGAAACAAGATGGGATCAGGAGGGAGACAAACCAAAAGAGACTCTTAATGTCATAAAACAAACTGAGGGGGGTGGGGGGGGGGCTGGGAGGGGCTGGGAGAGGGTGGTGGGGTTACATTATATGTTTAAATAAAAATAAAATAAAAAAAAGAAAGAAACCTTTCTGGTATTCTGACCGTACTTTGAGAACTGCTGACCTAGTTAATAATCTTCTCCCTTCTAAACTTTTGCAGTGGTATCTTTTGGTATCCTTCTGTCTGTGTAGGGAACTTTTCATGTATCACAAATGCTTATCTTTTTTCCTTTGACTTTAGTTATATGACTATTTTTATATATCAGAGGGAAAAAATATTTTTCTCATTTTGTTAACATGCTAACCTAGTCCTTAAAATAGTGAACACCCCCCCACAAAACAGAAAATTGAAAAAATAAATTTTAATGCTCGTTTATTATATTTCAGACTAATATTTTGCCTTAGTCAACCTTTCACAAATTATTACAATATAATAAGTAGCATGTGTAAAGTTAAAGTAGAAGTGAGAAACTAAATTCTCAGCATATCCTTTTCTGACACCCTTCAGAGAGTTAATAGGGACAGTCACACAGTTTTGTTTGAATTACTCACATACATGGCCAGGATAGCCCATTCCATTGTAAGGTTATCAATTAAATTATAGGAATAATTAACATTTATTGAGAGTTTACTGTACTATGGTGTGTACTAAATAATTTATGTGCATTCTCTCATTTAATCCTCATAGCAACTTTATGAAGTTAACTTATTGTTGTCTTTATTTAATAGGTGTCAGGAAGCTAAGATTCATCAAGGTTACATAACATGTCCCATTCCATTCACCAACTAAGAGGTAGAGCTGAGCTTTGAATGCAGGCCATCTTACTCTGGAACTTAACACCTTTAATCACTATTTTGTTCCTCCTCTGATTTTGATATTTTTAAAAATATAGTTATGGCTTGCTTTTATTTTTTATCCTAAATAGAAAACTTTCCAATTTAAAAAAAATAATAATCTAATGCTGTGTTATTGTAGACCTGTCTAATGTGCATTTAAGGTGGATTGAGTTGTTTCAAAATTATTTTTTGATATACCACTTTATTCCAGAAAGGACTTGAGGCAACTACATATAATGCAGTTTAAAAAGAAAAAAGAAGTTCAAAATAAAGAAGTTAGCAGGAAAAATAAACATAGTCAAATAATAAGATGAAGTCAAGTTAAACATT
>RCUC01109176.1:0-39958 GCA_003697995.1 Taxidea taxus jeffersonii
GACTGGGCAGGGCCAGGTATTACCTTTCCCTGGCTGCAAGCCAGGGACTGAACGATGGTGGAGGGCTATGCCAGCCGCATGGTGCATGGCCGTCTGAGAGCTACTATTTGGCCCGTATGTATGTGCTATTGTTCCCTCACCTGTTCTTCTTACTAGAATGGTGCCTGTTTGCCTTTGTGTGGATGTTTCAGAAGGACAGAGGTCATCTGAGAGAGATCTAGAGGTCAAGCAGGCGGTAAAGTCCTTCCCTCCATTTTAGCCTAAGCCCTTCCCGTATGTGATTCCTTTATCCTCGAGCCAGCTCATGTCAATAACTCAAGGAAAATTCTGGGCTCTTAAAATCCATACCTCCACTACTGTCAGATGTCCTTGCAGCATTTGAAGCTCAAAATTTCTACACCTTATGGAAAATGCTTCATTTTCAAAATGACTTTTTCTCCTTGAAAATAAGGATCAATAAGTGAGATATATGTATCAAGAAACACTGGGACAAGTATGGTCCTCAGGTGTGGATCTAAAAAGCACACTGCTGTAATTCATCACAGCTCATTTTACAGTGGATTAGCAAAACCGGCCCTTCTGGTTCCTAACTAAATAATCTCTACTAAACAAGCCAGAATTGTTATATTAATGGATCCACTTTCAATCCCTGTGATCAATCACTTCAAGCTGCTCATTGACCCCATTAGTGCCATCTCCCTTTTACCTGCACTGGGGACACCAAGTGTTTCACAACTATGTACTGAGAATAACCAGAGTGAGTATGCAGGATAAGATGATTTTTTTCTCCTCCTAAGCAGGATCACTTGGGTAAAGTGATACATCAAGTTACAGATCCACTGGAAGCAATCCTTTTTAATGCCAAGAGTCTGGGATTGGGGAAAGGGGCAAGGAAGGAGAGAATGTTCTGGTTTCTTTAGCTCCAGCTGAAAGAAGTGATGACTACAGGTATCTCCTTATGAGTCTGATTCTGGGTAGGTTGGGAAGTGAAGGGGCGTTGGGGTTTCTGAGTACAAGGAAGGGACCCACACTAGCAATGGCATGCAAAGGTCCCATGGCTCAGAGCAAGGTGCCATCTAATGAAAAGTAGGAGCACAGAATAAGTCTCGTGTTGTTGGGTGGTTTGCAAATCTCTGGTAGTTACAGAACTTTTTCGTTAAACAAAGTCTTAAGCAGAGCCATATTAATAGGTCAAACAGATAAAAGTGTGGATGTTCTGCTTGGAATTGCAGTAGAGGGAAGAGTAAAGAACCACAATCTGTCTTCCCCATGGCCCCTGACTAGAGCTGGACACCACATCTCCTTCTTTTGGACCTTATTACTTCAGACCTGGCATACATGGCGGAGGAAATGAACCCATTTTCTCCATGCCACCAAGGCAGGTCACTCCCTGGGACAGGGTAGGAGAGAGGCCACGTCCTAGAACTTCCTTATCTCAACCCTGATAAAGTCTCTGACAATGGAACATAAGGGTGGGGGACTGAGATTGTTGTAAATTCTGAAGGGCTGTCAAGAACGTGCTAGACTCACGGTGTGATGCTGAGACAGTAGGCCAGCGTTCTACTTGTCCAGCTGAGATGGAAGAAATGAAAGTTCCTCACCAACACAGAGAGTATGATGCACATGTCCAGGCAATCTGGGCCCTTCCCTACCCTGGTCCCCCCACACCATTTTAGCTTCATTACTTGGAAGAAGAAAGCATACGCTTAGTCAGGATTGTGAGCAGAACCCAGGATGATAGGTTTGAGGGGCAAAGCCACTGTGGTTACTGTCATAAACTGCTATGTGTCTTAGAATGAAGAGGGTCATCACAATGTTTAAGGTCATAAATTGCTTTGCGTCTTAGAGGGAACAGTGTCATCGCAAAGCATTTCGCCTCACCTCTGGTTCTAAATGCTACATGACTTTTTTGAGGACTGAACGGAGGGCATGGGGCTCATATACTTTATGGGCATGGCACATATTCCTTAAAGATTCAGGCCCAGATCCCTGCTGGTTCCAGAGTCTCAGTAGATGAATGTGCAGCACCTGAGAAAACACCTGGGAAGGATTCTGTGCTTTTGGAACACCTTTCCCTCTAGCCATTCAAAGGAGAGTCACACTGTAGCCCTTTTGCCTTTTCCACCGCTGTTAGGCTCATCAGCTAGCTGGCCCAGAGGATGCTGACAATAGGGCGGCTTTCATCCTTGGGTCACTGGTTGAGATTCCCCATGGATTTGGTCCAATGCAATCAATGGGGACAGCAGCTCGTAGACTCGACTCATGTGGAGGACGAATCGAGGTCTCCTTACTTAAATCACTGAGTTGGACACTCAGGTACAGGCTGTCCCACAGATCCTCTGCAGCCCAGAGGGGCATAAGGATCTGTGTGACAGAACGGAGGAACCAGCCTACAGCACGCATCTGTTTTACGTGTGAAAGCCGCAGGCGGTTCTCTGCCATGCCCGAAATGGTAGCCAACTAGGTGTGATATTTAATGGCTAAATGCCCAGGATTCACCAATCATCAACCATGATCACATAAAGTAGGGACAATGCAGACAGGGCACCTGGGCCAATTTTTTCCTAACAATTAGCATCTAATGAGGCCTCACTGTACACAGCACAAAACTAAGTCCTTGACATAGATTATTGCTTTAGATCCTCACAATACCCTGAGTTAGGTCCCATTTTACCCCAAGTTCACAGGTGAGGAAACCAAAGGGGCTTAGGCTCAGCAGCTGGTCCAAGGGCAGAGAGCTAAGAAAGGGCAGCCAGGGATTTGAACCCTGAGGAGCTGAGCTATGTTATCTGGCCTTTGAGTGAAATTTGATGCAGATACTAAGATGTGCAATTAGCATGATAATTCTGGAGTAAGATAAAACAAAATCAGAGCTAAGAACAGTGCCTTCCCACACAGTAAGTAACCAACATTGACATTTCATCATTCACAGCACCAAAGGCAAGGCTGCTTAGTCAACCTAACATAAAGGAAACATACCTTTTTTTGGTGAAGGATACAGTCACACAACATACATAGATATCTAATATCTCCCGGGTGCAGATGAGCAGTCTAAAACCATCATTGAAGCAAAGGAAATACACAACTATTTTCAAGTATTCGGGGTAGTGTAAATAAATAACACTATCCTACCCAAACAACATAACAAAAAAATAGTTGAAAAATTTTAAAAACCAGGTAAGTAAAGCCTTTGAAAATGATTTAAAATTTCATTTCACTGTCTAAATTGTATATTCTCAAATGAATCATTATAAGTTGTTTAATAAAGCTTACAATTTAGCACCTGCAAAGTATCTTATGCATAGTAGGTTTCCAATAAATCTCTTTGGAATGAATGAGTAAATCCATGAATATGCTTTTAAAAACAGACACTGTCCTTTCATTATGTTTAGGATTTTTTAAAGATTTTTTTTTTTAATTCTCTGATGCAGGTTGCATGATATTTTCTTATTAACAATTTTTAAATCATTTCCTTAGTAATTTTTTTTTAAGAAATCTCAGGATCAATCTCTACTTCAAAGGAAAGGAAATAACTATCATCCTGAAAGACAAAAAGAAGTAACTAAATAACTGGCCAGAAATAATTAAAATAATTAAGAACAGAAATGAAGCTTTTAAATATGAGAGATAAAAAGAAAAGCAGCCTCAAAATATCTTTATTAACATTTAAGAAAATATAAAACTGTTCTCTATGTAGCATGAAAGCACAAACAAAATTTTACAATTTTGTAAATTTTACAAAAATGTAAAAATTTAAGCCACTGTGACTGGTGAAGAGTAAGACATTTCCTGGTACTGTATATAGAATTGAATAAATTCAAACCAAGTAAATACCTGCTTCTCAAAAGCACTGTGGTGCCTTGGGTTACTGCGGGGACTCAACAGTTTAACCAATGTGCACACAAAAATAACTCTTCATTTTTAAAAAGAACCTCCAGAAAACTAATATGAGCATAAAAATACAAATTACTGCAGTTATTTCCACATGGTAAAATGTTAGATTAAATTTACACTAATGAAACAATTCAATAAACCTATTATGTTTAAAAGGAAAGAGGAGATAGGTCTAGGGAAAATAGTAAAGATTTCTAGCAATAATTTCTGCACCTTTTCAGCAGAGCTTTGTCTTTTCACCTAACAGGCAAATCTGAGATTCCCCAAGTATTCCCCAAGCATTAGGAAAATCAATAGCATTAACTTCGGGGTGCCTAAGGTTGCTTTTGCATAAGCTTTTATTTTAGCAACATTAAAAAAAAAAAAGCACAAAAACACAGGATGTATATAACCTTGGCTCACCATTGCTCTGGCTTCCTTAATACAATCTGTTAAAAGAGCCAAAGTGTCGTGGTTTAGTTTCACAAGCTTCATCACATGGTTCTGCCAAACTGCAAAGCTAATGGGACAAATAAATAGGCTGACCATACTGTACAACAGGTAAAACAGACCGTTAAAATCAAAGATGGAGCTTTAGTCCATAAAGAGACATGTGGTTTGTTTTTTTTTTAAAGGAAAATAAAATGAGGTAGTAACATTTTCAAAAATAGTAAAAAAAAGTGAATAAGTGAAATAAAAATACTAAAATAATCCAAATTGAATGTGATTTGTGTTTTCTAAATCCAGTCTATATTGGTACATCGTTTCCACATTAAACAGCCCGAGGTTCTGCCTGGTACTTGCTAGAAGAGATCTGCAGGAAATGAAGCCTGGTGCCTGATTTCATATGCGACAAAGCATTTTTTTTCTTAAATTATTGATAAGGACATTGCCTTGATTGTGACCATGAGACACTAAGCATAAATTTTAAAGGCCAAGCATTGTTTAGTAAAAGTGTATCTCAATAGTTCTCATGGTTCCAACAACTTTTGAGAACATAGGAACCTGACTCAATTTAAATATTGAAACATAGATTAAGTATGCAAAATATAAATTTTTACCTAAAAACATAAACACTTTTCACGCTTACAAAATATGCACAACAAATATTATTTGAGACAAAACCTCGCAATCAGATCTGCCTATTACTGTCAACTTTCTTGTTTTTCTGAGAGGCTAATCAATCTATGGAGTAGACACAGGCAAAAGTGGTATAAACCCATGCCAGCCGCCACAGTCTCATTGGGACTCAGTAATCCTACAAGGAAGAAGAAACCACGTGCTAATAATACTCTAAAGAAAAACAAGCTGCTATTTCCCAGAGTCTGATGAATTACTTTTTTACTTTTCCACTTTCTTCATTAACTGCTTTACAATAAATGCTTGCTCCTAAGAAGGAAAAAAGGAAGACTTGGTTAGGGAGTAAATCTTAAAAGATCCCCAAAGCTAGGCAGATTTATGCAGAAGTCTCTCATCTTCCAGCACCTGTTCCTAAAGTTCCTACACTTGCACTTCAGGGGGAAAAATGAGACTGGGAGGAAGCTCCATCTGCTTTCCTTTCTGAGCTGGGATTTGCACACCTACCTGATGAGTTTTCTCTCACACTCGTGCTCCCTCAGATCTTCAGAGACACATGCACACACCTGCAAACACAGACGATGTACTGACCACTGTATGTCCAGGTTCATCAACACCGTGACAGAGGAGACAAGCCATACCACGATAATCAAATCACGGTGAACAGTGAAAAACGGGGTTCTTTTAAAACCCGTTTGGACCCTTCATGTCCCTATGCTACTCAGTTTCTCTTCATCCAGGAACTTGAAAGGATCAGAAAGAGAAAACAATTTGCATGAAAGGAAGAGAAAGAAAACAAGAACGTTCGCTTTTTTGGGGGGGGAGGGCGAGGGGTAACTACAAAATCAGCAACGGGACCCGGCTGCGCCCAAGGGCAGCATTAAAGACGGCCAGCCCAGACCCTAGATACGTCGTGTAATCCAGAAGAGTAAATAAGTAAGAGCGGTCATTGTCATTAAGAATGAAAATAGTAATAACGATTGTCACCACGGGGTTCCGTACAGCAGGTGCACATGGAGCGGACTTCTCCTCCAGCTCCCACCGCGCGCAGCCTCCCGGCAGCCGGACGCCGCGGCCGAGAAAGGCCAGTGGGCTCCGCGCGCGCCGAGCCGAGGGGCGGGACCGGCTCCCCGAAGCTCCTCGGGCACGCGCCCCGCCCGGCCCCGCCCGGCCCCGCCCTCCTCTCTAGCGCCTGCGAGTCCGGCGGCCAAGGCGGCATTATCGGCTTCCGGTTGCTAGGGCCAGTCTCGGTGGCCTCTGTCCGCTTTGCCAGGGAACAAGGGTAACCTAGGTGCTTCCCGCGGGAAGACCCACCACCCCCCTTGACCATTACCTTGCTGCCTAAATTCCGAGGCAAAGAGGAAAAGCCAGTTATTTTGAGAAGCAGCTGATTGCCTTAAAGGATAGTATAGGAGTCCAACCGGTATTCTCCGATAATATGGAAGGAAAATTACTAGCATCAAGTGGACGTACTCACAGGGATAATACCTTGCGCTTGTGTGCAAAGTTATCTTTGAGGAATAAAGCGGCCCATTTATGCAGCTCCAAAGCATTCCCTTCTGGACTGTCAACGGAAGAGTGATGGGTTAGGCACTTTGATGCTGCCCTGAAAACTAAGGTCATGTTTTGGGGGTCCATCTTCTGGCATCATTTCTAAATAGTACTAATTGGAACAGAGATCCTGGAAAATCTAATTAGATTGAAGATCATCTTACTTTTTGATTAAATAATATAACCCAACTAGTAGTGGTTGCAGTTTATAACAAGTCATTATTACAGAAAGAAAACAACTTACTTGTGAATAGTTAGGTATTGTGGGTCTTAAGAGGCTGTCATGGAGGGACTTCCTTATCTTTTTGACCAAATCTCTTTCCAAATATGTGAAGTGATAACATTTTGAAGGTAGAGAGAAAAAATGAGTGTTGTTTCTACTGCTCTGCAAAATCAGTATTTACTAGATGATATAATACTGGCAGACTGAATATTTTTGCCAACATGGGAAATTTTAGAATGATCCTGATTGGTAATAGTATATGTATTTTAAGATTCTGTGTGAATTGTAAACCTAAATTTTATCTAGATTCTTTCTAGAAGTTTTAAAGAATTTTCTTTCTTATCTTCTCTTTTCTAGGAATTCTGCTTGGACTCAGTACAATATTAGCACAGAATGATTTTCACTAAGATGTAATCTAGACTCTAATGAATGATTTTTCAGCAACAGTTCAAGCATAATCAAAACGTTTGCAATTCTCAATAGCTGTGAAAAACAGTGCTTATTGTTCATTAAAATGCAAGATCACCCACAACTACTTCGAAGACCTTTACCTCCAAAATTCCCTAAGCTGCCTTTAAGTAAGAAGAAAGTCCATACAGGTATGTGTATTAGTCAGACATGTTATTAAGTTTATTTAGTTTTCATAGAAATTCCTCAACCTGCACAGTTCAGAATCACCATAGTAAAAGAGACACCCACTAATAACCAGTAACTTACAAATGTTTGTTGTGAGATGATAACATCCAATTCAGCTCTATAATTACAATTGATCCTCATTGTTTGTGGATCCTGTAGGTGCAAATTTATCTAACTGCTAAAATTAATGACCCCCCAAAGCAGTACCCTGTGCTGTACTTCGTCTTTTTGTAATTTTATTTATTTGTCAGAGAAAGAGGGAGAGAGAGCACAAGCAAGGAGAGCAGGAGGGAGAAGCAGGCTCCCTGCTGAGCAAGGAGCCTGATGGGGGACTTGATTCCACAACCCTGAGATCATGACCTGAGCCAAAGGCAGATTCCCATCTGAACCACCCAGGTGCCTCTGTACTTTGTTTTTTTAACTCAATGATATGCATAATACTTCAAAGCTGTAGAGAGAGCTCTTTCTCCTTTTGTAATAGTTGAACTGTATGCAGGAGAGCAGTATATAGAGCGACTCTTGGTCCTTATGACCAGAGCGGTGAAAACACATCCTCCCAGCGGACATCCAACAAGGGATACGCTCTGCCTTATTTCAGTTCTCATACTGTAAATAACAGCCCCTTGCTCAGTCTGTTTTCAGACTTTTCTCAGTGCCATGTTTTTAAAATTTTTTGTGCTTTTTGTTGGTGATTTTGCTGTCTAAAAGAGCCCTCTAGGGCATAGTGCTGTCTTGTGTCCCGAAGCATGAAGAAGGCCGTCCTGTGCCTTATGGACAAAAAACATGCGTTGGCTAAGCTTCCTTCAGGCATGAGTTGCAGTGTTGTTGGCTGTCTGTTCAATATTAATAAATCAACAATATGTATTAAAGTGTCTTTAGGGGCGCGTGGGTGGCTCAGTGGTTAAGCATCCACCTTCGGCTCAGGTCATGATCCCAGGTTCCTAGGATCAAGCCCGGAATCAGGCTCCACTGCTCAGCGGGAGGCCTGCTTCTTCCTCTCCCACTCCCCCTGCTTGTATTCCCTCTCTTGCTCTCTCTCTCTGTGTCAAAAAATAAATAAATAAAATCTTTAAAGTGTCTTTAAATAGAAACACGTATAAAGCAAGATTGTGTATTGATGGGTTGCTGATACTGTTGAGAGCAGAGACCTAGAATAACCTAACCCTGGATTTTTCCTAGAAGCAACAGCTCAGTATTAGAAAAGTCAGTGTTCACTGAGATTTTTTTTTTAAGATTTTATTTATTTATTTGACAGAGAGAGAGATCACAAGTAGGCAGAGAGGCAGGCAGAGAGAGAGGAAGGAAAGCAGGTTCCTCGCTGAGTAGAGAGCCTGATGCAGGGCTCGATCCCAGGACCCTGAGATCATGACCTGAGCCGAAGGCAGCGGCTTAATCCACTGAGCCACCCAGGTGCCCCCCACTGAGATTTTTATAGAATAGAACAGTCAGGAATAACAAGAATCGACCGTACTTTTGAGCACAGTGCTAGGAATTGAGGGTGTAATAGTGAGAGGAAAGACATCCTGTCCATCCTCTTCATTGATTACCCTCTGGTTGCATCAAGTAATCATATAAATAAATGTAAAATTACCCTGTGATAAGTGCTATGAGGTGAAGACAAGCCACTTGAATAACTATCACTTTTTATAATATACCCATAATCCTGTATTTCCAAGTGCGGTATATTGACTCCTTACTTATAGCAATGATAAAAATAGCATATTTCCTCTTCTTTCCCCTTTTCAGCCTCATTAGCCACCTGATTTTCATTGATTGTGTTTATTATTTTATAACATATTTCCTTATTTTAGTGTCAACATTTATACTGTTAAAATATGCCTGGTCCGTAACTTGATTTACAATGTTAAATTACTACCTTTGAATCAGGCTATTAAAGATGTATAAATCAACATGTCTATACTACCTCCAATCTCCTATCCCACTGTCCCTTTCAACTTTTGTTATGTTCTTTCTACATTTCTTTAGGTGTTCTACATTTCTACATTTACAACCTGTTCTATAAAAATAATACCCACACAGTTATGTGGATTTTGCTCACCACCAGTTCTTTTGTTGTAGTTTTTTCATTCATCTTTTAGTTGAAGTTTATCTGCTGAGTACAGGACTGACTAATTCTTTTGGTGGTGGTGGGGGCCTCTCTTGCTTTTTGGCAACTCAGAGATTCTATGACCTTGGCTGTTACTAATCTCATGTTTCTGAAGGCTCTTGGTAGAGTACTTTGCATATAATAGATGTTTAAAATATTTGTTGAATGAATTCATTAATACTTAAAATGACTCAAGTACAGTTTATAAAAATGAATATTCAAACACATTTGAAATAAAACCCTGAAATAAATATCTATAATTTGCATATGATTCTAGATACTGTAGGGAATTAATAATCTGAATGATCTGGTGCAAGCCTTTTAGGACATTTTAAGACCTTTAATCAAGTTCTAAAGATGAGTTACACATAAAATGAGAACATTAAATAACAGTGTAAGGCAGCATAGAATTTATGTCCAATTAATGGTACAGACAGTAGTTCATAGATATGAGAGAGCACTGGGGCAGGAATGGGGCTTGAATTAAGACTTGAGGAATTAGCAGAAGTGGAATGAAATATGTTTTATAGGAGACCTGTATAGTTTCAGATGGCAGAGGAGTCTTTTAGAAAAGTAGAAATATAATATATTAGAAAAAAAAAAGAAATCATGGGGAAATGTATCAGAAACTTGGGAAGTACAGAATTGAGAAGACAGCATCTTCACTGGGAAGATTTCCCTAAGCATCTCTTCCCTCCACCAGTCGGAGTATTCTACCATTATACCACCAAGGACTTATTCTCTGGTGTAACTGTTTTCATTTTGTTTGTTTGTTGGTTGGTTGGTTGGTTGGTTGGTTGGTTTGGTTTGGTTTGTTGTTGTTGTTGTTGTTGTTTAGATTTTATTTATTTGAGAGAGAGAGCACATAAGCCCGGGGCGGGAGTAGGGGCAGAGGAAGAGGGAGAAGCAGATTCCCCACTGAGCAGGAAACCAGATGTGGGACTTGATCCCAGGACTCTGGGATCATGACCTGAGCCAAAGGCAGATGCTTAACCCACTGAGCTGTTCAGGTGCCCCCTTTAGTGTAACTGTTTAGCTGCCTAGTTTCTATACTAAATTGTGAGGTGTTTGCTGGTAGTAAGGTCTGTGCTAGGTGGTTGTACCCTCAGCACTGTGTACAGCTGGCACATGGCATGTGTTAGATGTTTATGGAATGAATGAAAACAGTTAAGTGTGGGCTATATTAATCAAGAAAAATGGATTGGATAAGGTTTAATGTAGACTTTGAAAAAAGAAAATGATTTCAGTTGGTTCATAAGAGAAGGCATTCCGGGCGCCTGGGTGGCTCAGTGGGTTAAGCCGCTGCCTTCAGCTCAGGTCATGATCTCAGGGTCCTGGGATCGAGTCCTGCATCGGGCTCTCTGCTCAGCGGGGAGCCTGCTTCCCTCTCTCTCTCTGCCTGCCTCTCTGTCTACTTGTGATCTCTCTCTGTCAAATAAATAAATAAAATCTAAAAAAAAGAAAGAGAGAGAAGGCATTCTACACAGTGTGATCAACCTAAGAAATTAAATTACACATGAGTAGGGTGGGCTTTGTGATCATCAGTAATAACAGAGTATCCAGGTTTCCCCTGGAAGTTAATGAGTCATTACCCAGCAAGGTTAGGTGAAGTGGATCCAATTCACATAGGTTTTATTCACCAAACTAAGGAATCTGAGTTATCACTGATAAGATTCAGATAATTTGGTGGAAATGTTATCAGGCTATGTCAGAAAATCAAGATTGAAGTTAAATTCATGTCAAGTAGGATGATGGCAGTGAAAATTAGAAGGGAAAATCTGGGTTTTTAAAAAAATATCACTTAACTGCAAGAGAAGAAGTTTAAAATGCAAGAGCCTGTGTGAAGGTACTTCATGAGCTTTAAAATCATTGTGTAGTTGTGAGATGTCACACTACTTGTAATAATTCTTACTTGGCCTGCAATTGTTTACTGACTTGCAGCAACTTGGAAAGTGCAAAAGGCCCTAGAGTGGGAGTCCAGGGATCTGAATGCTGGTCTTAGCTCCAACACTGATATGATGCATGGCTTTGGGAAGTCATTCAGTGGGTGGGTCTTATCTTTCTATTCTGAAACAGCAGAACGTAATTAGGTCAATGATTTTCAATCCTTTTCTCCACCGTAAAACCAATGAAGATGGGACACGAATCCATCAGAACAATAGCTCACTTCCTCATTGGTTCTCATGATAGAAAATGAGAGGGGAGTGGTGTGGGGGGAGAAAAAGAAGTAGAGAATTAGAAGCTTTGGAGCTGAAATATATAATTTGAGTATAGCCTGGAGGTGATTAATTGGATGTGTTATATGTGAGGACTAAGGAACTGGAAGTATGTGGACTGAAAAATAACCCCAACATCCTAATCTCTACATTTATCTTATATGGAAAAAAAAAGTTATATGGGGTTACAGATAGAATCAAGTTAAGGATCTTGTGATGAAAGATTATTTTAGATTATCCCGGTGGGCCCAAAATGTAATCACATGTATCCTTATAAGAGAGAGGCAGAGGGAGATTACACACACAAAGGAGAAGATGATATGAAGATGGAGCAGAGAGAGATTTGAAGATGCTGGCCTTGAGGATAAGCAGGATGTGGCCACAAGCCACAGAGTGCTAGCAGCTACCAGAAGCTGGAAGAGGCAAGGAATGGATTCTCTATAAGAGAATCCAGAGAGAACATGGCCATGCTGACACCTAGATTTTTGGCTCAGTGATATAATTTTGGCTTCTGGCCTCCAGAAGTGTGAGAGAGTCCATTTCTGTTGCTTTAAGCCACCAAGTTTGTGGTAATTTGTTACAGCAGCTAAAGGAAGCTAATTACAAGAGGAATCCAGGAATCCAGGATTCCAGTGTGTGTGTATGTGTGTGTGTGTGTGTGTGTGTGCACACATGTGTGTGAAGAGATAACAGATGTACCTCTATGAGATAAAGAAGAACAGAAACTGTTGATGAGTAGGCATGAGATGTTTGAGGTGCTTAGGGCTTCCAGACCCAGACTTAGGATTACTGTATATGGGAAATTAGTTAAAGTCAGATGAGGGATAATGATAGAACTTTTGGGAATACTAAATGGTAATTTGAGAAGGAAAGGTTTGTCTAGAGAAAGATGAATACAGGTTACATTAATGGAGAAATGATGGTGACAGCCAAGGAAAGAGTGAATTTCATGGAGAAGAGAGTAAAGTATCAAATGCTAAAAAGAGGTCAAATAGTAATAATGTGCATCCATGAGGTTTAGCAACCAGAAATCAATAACTTTGTGATAACAGCTTTGGTAGTAGAGGTGGGAAGTTCCAAGTCATAATGGTTTGAAAAGTAAATGGGAGGACACTTTGAAAGGACAATAAAAGAAACTTTTATTATAAATTAAATATCCTTTCTAAATGCAGCACATCAAACTTAGGTTGTCTTGTTTTTTTGCATATCAAGATAGCTGAAATTTAAAGTACTAATACCAATCAATAAAGTATATATCAACTAAAAATAAAAGAAAGTAGACTCAGATGAATTATCAGTGTATATCACAAACTTCAGGGAAACCACTTAAAATTTTTTTAAAAGAAGTACAATTGATATGCTAAGAGAGAAACTGAGAAACTGAATCATAAAATGCTCAGTTGAACCCAGAAAAAGAAGAAAAGGAAGGAAAGATTAAGAAAAGAAGCAGCAGCAGCAGCAAAACAATAGTAATGAATAGAAAACTCTATAAATGTGGCAGATATCAAGCCAATAATGTCCATAATTCATTAAAAATGAATGGCCTAAGTATACCAATTAAAAGACAAACTATAATAGCAGATAAACAAGACCCAACTCTATGTTGTCTTAAGAAACTTACTTTAAGTGGGACGCCTGGGTGGCTCAGTTGGTTAAGCAGCTGCCTTTGGCTCAGGTCATGATCCCAGCATCCTGGGATCAAGTCCCACACCAGACTCCTTGCTCGGCAGGGAGCCTGCTTCTCCCTCTGCCTCTGCCTACCACTCTGTCTGCCTGTGCTCGTTCGCTCTCTCTCCCTCTCTCTCTGACAAATAAATAAATAAAATCTTAAAAAAAAAAAAAGAAACTTACTTTAAGTATAAAAACACCGATAGGTTAAAAGTAAAGATGCAAAGAAAGACATACTGCACCAACACTAATTTTTAAAAAGCTGAAATAGATATATTAATTTTAGACAGAGCATATTCAGAACAATAAAAATTATTAGGGATAATTAGGGGCAATACTTAATTATAAAAGGGTCAATTCTTTAAGAAGACATAATAATCTTTGACATGTATCCAAAAGAGGGAGTTAAAATATCTGAGGCAGGGACGCCTGGGTGGCTCAGTTGGTTAAGCAGCTGCCTTCGGCTCAGGTCATGATCCCAGCGTCCTGGGATTGAGTCCCACATCAGGCTCCTTGCTCGGCAGGGAGCCTGTTTCTCCCTCTGCCTCTGCCTGCCACTCTGTCCGCCTGTGCTCATTCACTGTCTCTCCCTCTCTCTCTGACAAATAAATAAATAAAATCTTTAAAAAAAAAATCTGAGGCAAAAACTGCTAGAATTGTTAGGAGAAATAGATAACTCCACTATTATAGTATAAGAGTTCCACACCCCTTATCAGTAATTAATAGATTTGCAGGTGGAAAATTAGTAAGGATATAGTTGAACCAAATAATACCAACAATCAATAGGATCCAATTGTCTTCATCTAACAACAGCAGAAAACATCTTCCCAAACTCCTATACGACGCTCATCAAGCTAGACCACATTCTGGGTCATAAAACACACTTCCAAAGAACAGATATTGTACAGTATTTGCTCTCAGAACACAATAGAGTTAAACTAAAAATCAATAACCAAAAGATATGTGGAAGTCCCAAAATATTTGGAGATTTAACAACACACTTAGCTAGGACATAGGTCAAAGAAGTCACAGAGATATTTTAAAATTGTTTGAACTAAATGAAAATAAAAATACAACCTATCAAAATGTGTGGTACATGGCAAAAGTAGGGCCTAGAGGGTATGTATAGCCTTGAATGCATATATTAGGAAAAGAGGATTAATCTAAAACAAATACTCTAAGCTTTTACCTTAGGAAACCTGAAAAGGAGAAGACTAGGTACCCTAGTCAATCATTCAGAAGGGAATCTAGATGAACTCTAGAAGCAGAATGCCAATGCTGATGGATGCCTTCATGGGCACATTTTTGTGAATGATACAAATTCATTAAAAGATGAATAACTGTCATACCACCCTCAACATGAATTTTCAGAAGTATCCAAAAAGCAAAACAATAACACAATAAATAAAGTATCAATGGTTGCCAGAAGTTTGTTCAGGGAGAAGAGAAGTGTTGAACAGGTGAAGCATAGGGGAATTTTAAGGCCATGCAATTATTTTTTAGGATATTATAATAGTGAATGCATGACATTATGCATTTGTCAAAATCCATGGAACTGAACAACACAGAGAATGAACCCTCATGTAAACTATGGACTCTAATTAATTGTATGTCAACATTCATTCATCAATTGTAATAAATGTACTACACTAATGCAAGATGTTAATAATAGATAAAACTGTGTGCAAGGGAGTGGAATGTATGGGAACTGTCTTCTTGCTCAAGTTTTTTTTTTAATCTAAAAGTGTTCTGAAAATAAAGTCCATTAATTTAATTAAAAGTCAGATTAAATAGGGGTGCCTGGGTGGCTCAGTGGGTTAAAGCCTCTGCCTTTGGCTCAGGTCATGATCTCAGGGTCCTCGGATCGAGCCCCACATCAGACTCTTTGCTCAGCGGGGAGCCTGCTTCCTCCTCTCTCTCTGCCTACTTGTGATCTTTGTCTGTCAAAACATAAATAAAATCTTTTTAAAAAAAGTTAGATTAAATAAAGTGAAACAACAGAGAGGAGAAGAAAAGACATCAAACTGAGTGTAAATTACTTCAGTTTGCCATTGAAGGGAAGGGTAAATATGGTGAGATGGTGGTGGAGTTCTGGAGTTTGTTGAGGATTTTGCTTGTGTTACCATGTTTGTTTTAATATGGGAGAGAGGGGGGAAAAGGTAAAGATAGTGGCATAACCATTTTATTGAATGAGCTAGTTTTTATTGGTTTTATATAAAGAGGAAGGAAACATTCTTCTCCTCCTCCTATGCCCTTCATACTCACATGGCACAGATCTCTCTTCCCAGGCTTTTCTCATCACTGTCCTCTATGAGCCTGGTTTCATTTTCAGATATTAAACAAATAGTTCAACCTAAATCATTACTTCTAACAAGCATGTACTCAAACCTTGCCCTTTCTCCCAGCTCAGACTAGGTCTGCTAATTTGTAGACAAGTCAAAGGAAATAAGGTCATAATAAGTTCTTCCATCTTGCTCTTTACTTCTTTTCCACAACTGATAGTTTCTGCTCCTCCATAGGTGGGGCTGGGGGTGGGGAAGAATTAAGGAATGAAGGTAAGAATCATGCATCAGTCTCAGCACCCCCCGAAATGCCAGGAGATACAGATCAAATAGTTTCAAGGATCCTCCTGCCTTGCTCCAACTGGAACACAGCCCTGGAAGGACTAATATTTTTTTTGCTAACCTGTATTAGTTGGGGGTGTGAGTAGGGGAGTAGTAAGGTGCTATATTCTCCTTGTGGCATAGACTCCTATTTCTCTATAAATGCTTCTCTGAGAATTCCCCTCACATGGCTTGAGGTGGGGGAAAAATCATCCTCTTCCACCTCCACAGGGAGAGGAAGGTCAAGAAAACACATACCACCCCAATAGCGCTATTCAGAAGTATTCCTCTCTCTGAATTCAGGACAGTCTCCAGCCATCTCTTAAAAGGGTGAGAGTTGGACTTGTTTTGGCCATCTCTTTGCAAGTCTTGTCTTTATCAGTCTATCATCTCTTCCTTGGAATGTAGAGGTCCTCATCATTTATTGTACTCAACTGAGACAGTAGAAGAAAAGTCATTTCACATTCAGTCACAATGGAAAGAGAAAGCATATTTGTATAGTGAGGTATTGAAGAATGCAGACACAGTGCATTTTCTGGACCTAAGAGAGAAAAGAACATTTACCATTGTAACCTAACTGAACTTGTAGTACGTTGTAGGCAATATCAGGATGTTATCGTGTTTGGACATTGGTCTGCCATTTGGCATTGAAAAGAAATGTCTTTGCTTGAAGAAATTTCAAATGAGGAAGAGATAGATAAATAGCAAAACTTTATCCAAATCATTTTTGCCCACCCATACTTCAGTTTTGGTAGTAACTGCTCAAAAAACAAAATAAAACAAAAAACCTCCCTTTATGTCCTATTATTCTATCAATTCTGTTCTTCCAAGAGTTTCTCCATACCCTTTCTAAACATAATACAATTTAGTCTTTCAACTTCTCCAGTTGATAACTCAAACTTTACCCCAGTCAGCTAACAAAAGTCCTGATAGCTGAGCAAACATATACAGAAACTTTTAGAAGGCAAAAGAGGGGTGAGTAAATAAAGAAAAGCTATGAATGCTAAAACATTAATAGTTTTGCCCCTGATACCTTAATAAATATAAACTAATTGTGTTTTCTTTTCTTTCTGGTTTAGCCAAGACTGGTAAAACTGAGCCAAAACATGTAACGTTCATTCAAGATGAAACCACTTCAATTGAAAGAAAGAAAACTAGTTTTCCTGATGTTGTTTCAAGAAGTCAGCCACAAACACTTGTCAATATCCAAAATCTCTTTCTTGATCATTATATACAAGAAAGAGTGGCTACTATTTCAATACCCAGAAAAACTTCTAAGAATGTGTATTGGCACATTCCAGAGACTGCTACTGGTTCCATATTTTTTCCAACCTGTCATTCAGCCTCAAGTCGTGTTTTTGGGAAAGAAATAAGACAAATGAAAAGGTCAAGAAAATCAAAAGAAAAAGCATCAAAAATAAAAAATATTTATTTTGGTGACATGATCAAAGACATTGTGATTTTCTCCTCAGAGTTCTCCAGACTTCCAAGCACCACTTCCCCAGCTATTTCTCCCAAATCCAATGAAGTTCACTCTGAGTATCTATCTGCATCTACCTACACTTTTAGGCAATCTGTGATAGGTGCAAGAGCAACAATGCCAAGCTCTATAACAAGATTTAGTCGTGTTAAAAGAGGAAGACAGTGGGCTAAACATTTAAAACAAGATACTTCTGTGGTACTAAGTATTACTCATTTTCCAGGTCCCATCTCCATACCAACACCAATTTTGCCAAGAAAACCTCGAAGACAGTCTTTGTTAGGTAAATCCATTCTGAATATGGTTTGTAATAATGGCGTCAAGTAGAGCAAGGGAGAAAGATGGCATGAAAGCAAAGGGTGGTTATCCTCTGCATTTGCAGTTTGGATGATGGGATAACTTTTGGCTTATACATTCAATATACAAGCCAGAATGCAGTAACAGAAATACTGACTTTGGAGGTCTCCCAAGGTCAAACTGGGTGCTCTACCCAGATGGTGGTAGTGGGAACCAGATGAGGAAGTTCAAAGGATCAGAAAAGTCAATATAAAAGAGCAGTGGGAATGAACAATCATTCAGAAGGTAATCTAGATGAACTGTGGAAGCAGAATGCCAATGCTGATGGATGCCTTCGTGGACACATTTCCATGTATAATACAAATTCATTAAAAGATGAATAATTATAATGAAATCACAATACCCTTAACACAAATTTTTACAGGAATCCAAAAGTTGGTTCATTCTTTTCTTTTTTCTAGAAACTCGGGTAGCAGAATCTGAAAATGTAGAAAGTACTCTGAGGCAAAGCACACCAAACCTGCCTGAAGGTAAATGCTATATCATTCTTTAAAAAACTGTGTATAAGTTGATCTCTCTATAAAAATATTCATGACTTTGTGTGTCGGTGTATGTGTGTGTGATTCATATATATGTCTTACCTGATTTTTAGAGCTCAACTCGGCTCTTCAGGTCATTTACTTAGCAACTATTTTTTTTTAATATTGACTTTAAACCAAACTGGACTGATGTTGGGAAAATAAAAAGAATCCTTAATCTGGGTAGGGCAGATAAACATGAAATAATGAAAATTAACTACTTTCCACATGCCAGCCACTGTTCTAAGTGCTTTGGCTTTAGTTGCCCAGCAAAAACAAATGAAAAATAATCTTTAAATAAAATTATATCATCCTAGACTCACATTACTTCTACAAGTAATTTCACAAATACAGTGTGTAGTAAGCAATTCATAATTGTGAGGCACACAGGGAGACAAAATGAATGCGAACTAGCAAAAAAGTAAAGAGTGAAAACATACCCACAGGAGAGTCAGGTGTTAGAATGATCAGATACAGATTTTAAAATAACTTGAAGACTTTTGGTCAGTCAACAGTTGAGTAGTTTGTATTGGACAAATCCTCCCACCAAAATCAACTATTAAAGCTGCCCAAAATATACAAAAAAACTATTGAAGGTTTTGAAAGTAACTATTGTAGGCCTGACGTGAGTGGCTACAATCTTTGAAATAAGGGAAGCTCATAAGTCAGCTCTCCATTTACCTTGGCTTTTGCCTGAGGTCATTTGTGCTGTTAGAGAATAGAGCACAAGTAGAAAGGGGGAGTATTACCAAGTTGAGGAGATAGCCATCAGACTTCAGAGCTGTCAGTATAGCTGGGGCTTGATGCAAAATCTCAGAGAGGAGAGAAGTGAACCCAAATATCTGCATACATATCTGCTAATTTCTAATCTGTGCATGTGCAGGATAAAACTCTAAGAAACACAGCAGAAAATATCAGCTGGGATGTGAAGGAAGTGAACATATATTTTCATAGTGGCATGGAAGACAATTATTGGAATTAAAGCTCTGCCAAAATGTAGGGGCCTTGTAAATACACTGAGCTTTTAGAAGCCCCAGAGAACCCATGCATTAGAAATAAGGATGATGTTTTAGAAAAAGGCACAAAATTAAAGTAGATTATCCCTAACAAAGCTCAAAACCAAGCCTTAATGAATCAAAGTGATACTTTTTGCCTAATCAAGGATATTTAACACTTGTTGGAGAGACATAGCATTAACCTGATCATTTAAAATTCTCATCCACAATGTCTAGCATTAAACTTAAAAGAATCACAAGACATCCTAAAAACAGGATAAAGTGAATCAGTAGGAAGAAACAGATAATAGAAACAGACCCATAGAATCAGATACTGAAGTTTTCAAATGAGAACTTTAAAATAATTGTGACTACTATGTTTAAGAAAATAAAGAATGGGGGCTCCTGGGTGTTTCAGTTGTTAAGCGTCTGCCTTCATCTCTGGTCATGATCCCAGAGTCCTGGGATCAAGCCCCACATTGGGCTCCCTGCTTGGCGGGAAGCCTGCTTCTGCTTCTCCCTCTCCCACTCCCCCTGCTTGTGTTCCCTCTCTCACTGTGTCTCTTTCTGTCAAATAAATAAATAAAATCTTTAAAAAAAAAAAAGAAAGAATAAGTTGGAGAATTTTATTAGAGAACTAGAGTTTTTGTTTTTAAAACCAAGAGTCAAAATTCTGGAACAGAAAAAATAATATAACAAATAAATGATTCAATTAATGATTAAACATAGAACATTCCAACTATAGAACTTTCTCTTTTTCCTAGTTTAATTTACTTATTGTGAAATGATTACCACAAGAAAGTAATATCTATCACCCTACATTTTTCTTGTTATGAGAATTTTTAAGATTTCAAATATACAGGACTGTATTGTTAATTATAACAACCATAGGACTCTCTGAGTGCGTTATCCCTCTCAACAGTTCTGTACCATTATCTGTGACATCAATTAACTTCTCAGTCTCCTCCAGTCATAAGCTGAAACAAGTCATACTGCTACTTCTAATTTATTGAGATTGTTCCACTCTGGTGGTTCCTTCTTTGAAAAGTTTCAGGTGTGAGTTTAATGGTCTTCAGATCCTCAGAGATCCATCAGGGAATTGTACTTAATCTCTGCACCTCCATTTCCTTCATTTCCCCTCAAAAACCAACGGCTTGGACTTAGTGCATGAGGATAGGTAAGCTGGGAGCAGGCCACAGACTTAGGTCTTAACTCACCCTCCTTTCCTTCTTGCTCCACTCTCTCCCAAGACAAGGACTCTATCATATCACACATCTTTCTGCTGCAGTTAACTTTTACACCTATTGATCTGAAATGGGCACACAGGGTCCATTTTATAAATAGAAACTGAACACTGTTTTCTCTGGTCTAAGACGCATTATTTCCTTTTGTTGAAGCAATGGCATAAGAATTACTGAGATTGTAAAATATGTTGCTGCAAATAATGCAGCAAGAATGGCTGTGAATATAAAATTTATATTACAAAATTTCAAAATATTTTTCTGCTGCACTTAGGTGCATACTTGGATAGGACATTTTTGATAGAAAGTGAAGCTCACAAGGGTCATGATAAAGTAAATTTAGATGATCTCTGTTTGGCTAACTTCTGAGTTGTTTGGATTTTTCTTCTTGTATGGGGTCTTCAAACTGAGAGAAGGAAGCTGAATTACATATGCTTTTGAAACATGCATTAAGATGGTATTAGGAGAAAAAGCAAGGTTGTTCCTTGGGAGGTAATCTCTATCTGACTTAGATTATATGATGTCCTTTATTAGTTTTATAAAGCAAGAAGCTCCTTATGTAAATTAATAAAATTTAAAAATTATTTTTACATGCAACACAAAAAGACTGAGATTGGTGGAATTTAACTTATCTAGATAGAAATCTATAAGCATTTGATTTTCTTTTTGAAAGGCAATTGTACTAATACGTGGAAAACACACACACACACACACACACACACACACACACCACCACCACCACCGCTACCAACAACGACAACACCCAGTTTAGCAACAAGGTGAGATTGGGGGAAGGTTATGAAGAATCTCTTCCAGAGGATTTGCACAGCTAACCTATTTATGATGATTCACTGTTATAATATCATCAATACTTTCTAACTTTCATTCTAAGTGCTAACACAGTTGAGTCTCATGTTTCCTTCTGTTTACTTAGGTACCGTTAAGTCTATAAAACAAGAGGAATCACAGGTACATCTCATACATGGTGGAGGTCTTAAGACTATTAATGCAACACGATATGAAACAATAATAGCCATGACCAACCTTGCCATAGTAAACTGTCAAATATATGGAAGAAATGCACTTAATCTCAAGGTATGTTAGATCTTTTTAATGGCAACTTCTTTTTGTATTATCTATTATTTTTACTTTAGGTTTCTTAATTTAGGTTAATTTCCATGTTATTGAAGGGATCTTTCCTGTTGCAATAGAGATTCTCCAGGAACACATTCAGATTTATCTCTAAACCTGTGTCTTAGTTTGCCTTCATTCCAGTTTCTTAAAATGTTAAGATCCAAAGCAATTTTAGTGTTTTTCATTATCTAGCATGATAAGAAAAGTAGGATTCAGAATGATCATATTTTAAAGTCATCGGCAATCTTTGGCCCCTGTGCCAAATCTAGCAATAGGCTGATTTTTTGCTGAACATGAACCTGGTATGATGAATAGCAATAATAATAGTTACCATTTATGTTTTAAGATTTTATTTATTTATTTGACAGACAGAGATCACAAGTAGGCAGAGAGGCAGGCAGAGACAGAGGAGGAAGCAGGATCCCTGCTAAGCAGAGAGCCTGATGTGGGCTCGATCCCAGGACCCTGGGATCATGACCTGAGCCAAAGGCAGAGTCTTTAACCCACTGAGCCACCAGGTGCCCCAATAGTTACCATTTATTAAGCATCCACTATGTGCAAAGAAAATGTTTCTCTTAAAATAGGTATTATAATCTTCATTTTGCAGATAGAAGCACTGAAGTCCAATGAAAATAGCTTGTGAAAGACTACACAGCAAACAAGTAGTAGAGCTTGGGTTTGAAGGCAGGCCTCTTTGACCTTAAAATCTATGCTTTTATTTTAAGTTTTGTTTTGAAATAGGTTCAAACTCATAGAAAAATTGCAAAAATAGGAAAAGCTGTAAGAATTTCTTGGGGGAAATTAGGGATTAAAAAATGCCTCACATACTGGGGGATTTAAAAAGCTAGGTGCATGGCCAGCACAGGATGCATTCTCAGAAAAGGCCCAAGAAGACTCCAAGCTTTCACCACTTCTTAATGGTCTGGCTAAGCATTGAAAGGGCGCCCCTGAATAGAAACAATCTGAAAAGACCAGAAGGAAAATTATTCTCTCTCTTCTCAGTCCTATTGAACAGGACTCCTTCAAAACACTAACTGAACACAAGCTAAAGGAGCAGAGATTTCAAAGATAACATATGAGAATGTAAAGACAACAAAAACAATTTAGAAAAATCACTAAACCAACAGCAACAGCCCACAGCAAGCAACAAAAATAAACACTGAGAAGGGGGATAATATGGTTTTTGGAGTTACCACATTATAATATTCAAAGTATTTAGTTTTCAACAAAAAGTATGTAATACGTGAAGAAACAATATGGCCTAGTCATTGTAGAAATTAATAGAAGCTGTCTCTGAGGAAGCACAGACATTGGACTTGTTAGAAAAAACCTTTAAGTCAACTGTCTTGAATATGCTGAAGTAGCTAAAAAATGAAGAAGAAGAAGAACGATGTGTGAGCAGAGATTTATCAAAAAAGAGATAGAAATTATAAAGGGGAGGGGTGCCTGGGTGGCTCAGTCATTAAGCGTCTGCCTTTGACTCAGGTCATGATCCCAGGGTCCTGAGATCAAGCCCCACATTGGGTTCCCTGCTCAGAAGGAAGCCTGCTTCTCCCTCTTCCTCTGCTCCTCCCCCAGCTCATGCTCTCTCTCCTTAACACCCCACCCTGGCCCTGGCAAATAAATAAATAAAATCTTAAAAAAAAAGAAATTATAAAGGAGAAACAAAAAGAGCTGAAAAATATAATAACCAAAACATTGGAAGCTTTCAATAGTAGGATTGAGCAGGCAAAAGAAAGAATCACAGAACTGGAAGATAGGTCAATTGAAATCATCCAGTATGAGGAACAGAAGAAGAGGATGAAGAAGAAGGAGGAGGATGAGAAGGGGAAGAAGGATATGAAGGAGAAAAAGGAGAAGAAGGAGGAGGAGGGAAAGGGGAAGAAGGAGGGGAAGGGAAAGAAGGAAAAGAAGAAGAAAAAGGAGAAGGAGAAGGAGGAGAAAAATCAACAGAGGCTAAGAGACCAGATACCATCAAATGAACCAAATAGAGATAATGAAAGTCCTAGAAGAGGAGGAGAAAGAAAAGAGCAGAAAGAATATTTGAAGAAATAATGGCCAAAACCTTCCCAAATTTGATTAAAGCTACAAATCTATAGATCCAAGAAGACTAACAAATTCCAAGAAGGGTAAACACAAAGAGATTCACAATGAGACACATTATAATCAAATTGTCAAAAACTACGGAGAAATCTCGAGAACAGCAAGAGAGGAATGATTTGTCATGCATAAGGGATCCTAAAAATTAATAGCCAGTTTGTCATCAGAAACCACAGAAGCCAGAAAGAAAATCACATTTTTAAAATGATGAAAGAAAAGCAATTTCTCAGCCAAGAATCCTATATCCAGCAAAACTATCTTTTGAAAAACAAATGAGAAATTAAGATGTTCTAAGGTAACCAAAAGCTCAGGGAGTTCTTCAGGCTGCAATGAAAAAACATTAGACAGCAACTCAAAACCTTAGAAAGAAATAAAGAAATCTGGTAAAGGTAACTACACAGTTAAATACAAAACTCAGTAGTATTCTATTTTTAATTTGCAACACTTCTTTTTATTCCCTATGTGATTTAAAAATAAATACATAAAATAATAATTATAAATCTATGTAAATGGACACACAATGTATAAAGATGTCACTTTTGACAATATATCATAAAGTAGGGTAGGGATGGAGTTGTATAGGAACAAAGATTTTACATGTTATTGAAATTAACTTGGTATCAATCCAAACTAGATTGTTAAAAATTAAAGATGCCAACTGTAATCCCCATGGTAACAATTACTAAGAAACTATCTTAAAAATATATACAAAAGAGAATGATAAGAAAATCAATATGGCAGATCACAAAATAATTAAACTCCAAAAAGGCAGTAATCAAAGAACAACAATAAAAAACATTTTGGAAAAGGCAAAATTATGAAGACAGTAAAAATAAACAGTGGTTACCAGGGATGTTGGAGGAGGGAGGGAAGAATGAGCAGGAGGGGTATAGGGGATTTGGGGGACTGTAAAATTTTTTTGTGTGGTACTGTGCTAATGGATACATTTCATTATACATTTGTCAAAACCCATGGAATATTCAACCCAAAGTTTGAACTCTAATGTAAATCATGGACTTGGGTTGATAATGATGTGTGTTAATGTTGATTCATTGATTATAACAAATACATCATACTGCTGTATGGAATGTTGACATTGGGGACCAGGGGAATGTGGGTAAAGGGGAATGTGGAAAAGAAAAATCTCAAATCAATAACCTCACTCTACACCTTGAAGAATTTGAACAAAAGAGCAAAGTAAACTTTAAACTAGCAGCAAGAAGGAAGTAAGAAAGATTACAACAGATTAATGAAATAGAGATAGAAAAGCAGTAGAATCGGGGCATCTGGGTGGCTCAGTGAGTTAAAGCCTCTGCCTTCGGCTCAGGACATGGTCTCAGGGTCCTAGGATCAAGCCCTGCATTGGGGTGGGGGGGTGTCTCTGCTCAGCAGGGAGCCTGCTTCCTCCCTCTCTCTCTGCCTGCCTCTCTACTTACTTGTGATCTCTGTCTGTCAAATAAATAAATAAAATCTTTAAAAAAGAAAAGCAAAACAGTAGAATCAACAAAACCAAAAGTTAGTTCTTTAAAAGGATCAATGGAATTGACAGATCTTTAGCTAAACTAAGAAAAAAAAGAGAGAAACAGCAAATAACTAAAACCAGAAATGAAAATGAAGACATTACTACTGGCTTTATAGAAATAAAAGGGGTTATAACAGAATATGATGAACAATTGTGTGCCAGAAAATTAAATATCTTAGATGAAATGCAAAATGTTTTGGAAAAGCACAAATTACCAAAACTGACTCAACAACAAATAGAAATCTGAGTATACCAATAATGAATAAAGAGATTGAATGAATAATCAAAAGCCTCCCAACAAAGAAAAGCTCAGGACCACAAGGTTTCATGGATGCAATTTGCAAAACAGTTAAAGAAAAATGAATACCTATTGCTCTCAAAATCTTCTAAAAAAATAAATAAATAAACGCGGAGGGAATACCTCTAATGGTATTCTGAACCCAGTTCCACCATGGTGGTGGGAGTAGTTCTCGTACACCACCAAGCAATTCTCAGACACCAGCTGGGTACCTACAATTCAACTCAATTTTGCCACTACTTAGAGCTAACACCAGATTCCATAGGTAAAATGCTCAGTCCCTCAAGACTGCCTTCCAACTCACAATGCCAATCACAAGCCCAGGTTGGTACCTGCACCTCAGACCAACTAGCTATAAATTAGAGGTTCCCATGAACCATTGCTTCAGTTCAATTAATTGGCTGGGGTGGCTCACAAAATTCAGGAATCCCATTTACTTACTAGATAACTGGTTTATTATAAAGGATATTAAAGTAATTAAAGAATAAGAGTGAACAGTCAGATGTAGAGATACATAGGACAAAACATAGAAAAAGGATATGGAGATTCCATGCCCTCTCCAGGCACAACTCTCCCCAAATTTCCACATATTTACCAACATGGACACTCTCCAAACCCTGTCCTCTTGGTTTTTATGAAGACTTTATTACATAGGCATAACTGATTAAACCATTGGCCTTTGGTGATTGAACTCAATATCTAACCCCTTTCCCCTCTCTGGAGGAAGGGAGTTAGTGAGGCACATAGTTGGTTCCCCTGGAAACCAGCCTCCATCCTTCAGTGTTTTCCAAAAGTCACCTCATTAACATAAATCCAGTTGTGGAAAGGGACTTGTTATGCATTTCACCTTTATGGCTCTGAAGTGATTTCAGGAACTGAGGACAAGGGATCAAATAAAACAAAAGATGTTCCCACTGCTCTTATGATTCCAGAAATTTCAAGAATTTGAGACCTGTGAATCAGGAACTTCGAATGAAAACCAAATATACATGAGAGATATATTGTGGTCATCTGAGTGACCAAATACATATTCTTCTGAATTAGAAAATCACAATCTCGGGACACCTGGGTGGCTCAGTCAGTTAAGCAACTGCCCTTGGCTTGGGTCATGATCCCAGGGTCCTGGGATCGAGTCCTGCATCAGGCTCCTTACTCAGTGGAGAGCCCGCTTCTCCCTCTGCCTCTGCCTGCCACTCTGCCTGCTTGTGCTCTCTCTCTCTCTCTGACAAAAAAATAAATAAAATCTTTAAAAAAAAAAAAGAATATCACAATCTCTAACACATTCTGTGTTGTCAATATAACCAAATGCCAAAGGAACAAAAGACACCAAAGAAATTCGCAATCAACACCCCTTATGAATATGGATAAAAATCCTCAGCAAAATAGCAAACTGAATCTAAAAACTTAAAAGGATTATATGTAATAACAAAGGGACATTTATTCTTGAAATAAAAGGATGATTCAAAAAGAAAATCAATATACATTAAACATAATATATATACATATTATTTTCCATATAAAATACAATATACATAAAGGGAAAAAACATAATCATCTTAATTGATGCAGAAAAGACATTTGACAAGACTTAGTTTTTTGAAAGGATTAATAAAATTTCTAAATCCATAATATGATTGATTAAGGAAAAACAAAAGAAAACTCTAAATATCAAATCAAAATTAAGGGGACATCACCACATGTCTCATAGACATTCAAATAGAAGATCACAAATCACTAAGAACAACCTTTTCCCAGTAAGTGCCACAGCTGTGATGAAATGGAAAAATTCCTTGGAAAACATAACCTGATAAAACAGGTACAACAAGAAATAGAACACCAGTATACTTTTGTGCCTGTAACAAAATCTAATTAAGATTTTAGTTAAGAGCCTTTACACAAAGAACGTTCCAGGCACATAGGACTTCCCTGGTGAGTCTATCAAATATTTAAGGAAGAAATAACAGGAGTTTATATGAACTCATTTTTAAAAAATATTTTATTTATTTATTTGACAGACAGAGATTACACAAGTAGGCAGAGAGTCAGGCAGAGAGGGGAGGGGAGAAGCAGGCTCCCTGCTGAGCAGAGAGCCCGATGCAGGACTCGATCCTAAGACCCTGGCATCATGACCTGAGCAGAAGGCAGCGGCTTAACCCACTGAGCCACCCAGGCACCCCTATATGAACTCATTTTATGATGCCTATATAACTTCCACACGAAAGCCAGACAAGGATATTATAAGAAAGGAAAATTATAGACCACTATTTTTCATAAATTAAGTGCAAAAATTCTCAAGAAAATATTAGCAAGTCAAATTCAGCAATATCAAAAATTAAGTGAAGGATAATGTATCATGACCAAATGAAGCTTTCACAAGAAAAGATTTCCAACAATATCATCTCCATAAATGCAAAAACTTGACAACATTCAACACTCATTTAAGATGAAAGAAAGGGGCACCTGGGTGGCTCAGTTGGTTAAGCATCTGCCTTCGCTTAGATCATGATCCTGAGGTCTTGGGTTGAAGCCTCCCAGCTCACAAAGGAGCCTGCTTCTTGCCTCTCCTTCTGTGCCTTCCCCGGCTTGTGTTCTTTCTCTCTCTCTCAAATAAATAAATAAAATCTTTTTTAAAAAGATGAAAGAAGGGGTGCCTGGGTGGCTCAGTGGGTTAAGCCTCTGCCTTCGGTGGTTCAGTTCATGATCCTAGGGTCCTGGGATCGAGCCCCACATCGGGCTCTCTGCTCAGCAGGGGGCCTTCTTCCCTCCCCCCATCCTCTCCGCCTACCTCTGCCTACTTGTGATCTCTCTCTGCCAAATAAATAAATAAAATCTTTTAAAAAAAGATGAAAGAAAACAAATACACCTCTAAGTAAACTAGGGTTAAAGGAAACCTTTCATAATTAAATAAACGGTATCTATGAAAACTCTGCCACCAACACCGTACCTGATCAGTAAGGCTTGAATACTTTCTCCCTAAGATAGGTGCAAGGCAAGAAAATTTTTTCCTTCACTTTTATCCTACATTGTAATGATGATTTTAGCCACTTACATAAGATAAGAAAGATTAGAAAGAAAGAAGTAAAACTATCTTCATTGGCATACAACATGACTGTTTATGTAGAAAATCTTAAGGAATCTCAAAACAATCCTACCAATAAGTAAATTCAGCATGGTTGCTGGAAACAAAGTCAAAAGCTTAAAAACTGACATAGGACTATCACCAGGGACAAAGCCATAGAGGTCATCTAGAATTCTCACACACACACACACACACACACACACACACACACACAAAAGAAAAAGAGAAAAGACAGAAGCCTTTGACAGATCTTTATAAAGGATGATATACTAAGGGCCAATGAGAATGTTAGCATCATTGCTCATCAAGGATGACAAATTGAAACCACAGTCAGATTGCACAGCATGTTCTTTTGACTAAAATTAAAAACTCAGGAGGGGGTCAGTTAAAAGAAACAAAAACAAACTCTGGTAGTATTCCCTTATTTGTTTTGCATGTGGTGAGCTTTTTGATTTGCTGATTCTTTCCATTCTGTTTTTTATTTTATTAATTTTTCTCTTATCTTTATATTATCTTTCTTCTTTTGGAAGGATTTATTTTCTGTCCTTTTTCTAACTTCTTTTTTTTAAAGATTTTATTTATTTATTTGACAGAGAGAGAGAGATCACAACTAGGCAGAGAGACAGGCAGAGAGAGAGGGGAAAGCAGGCTCCCCGCTGAGCAGAGAGCCTGATGTGGGGCTCGATCCCAGGGCCCTGGGATCATGACCTGAGCTGAGGGCAGAGGCTTAACCCACTGAGCCACCCAGGCGCCTTCCTTTTTCTAACTTCTTTATATGAATGTGGGCATCACTGATTTTCAGGCTTTCCTTTCCTTGTTTATGTATTTAAGACTCCAAATTTTTCTGTAATCATAACTTTAACTACATCCCTCAAGGCTCAAAATGTCATATTTTTGAATATTTTAATTTTGAAATGATTTAAAAGTTACAGAAGTGTTGCAAGAAAAGTACAAAGGAGGCCCACAGAAGTACTTCATTACCCGCTGAATACTTAAGCACATATTCCCTGCAAGCAACAACATTCTCCTATGTAACCATAGGGTAGCCTTCAAAATCAGAAAATTAATATTGATTCATTACTCTATTCAACCAAGAGATCCCATTTGAAGTTTGCTAATTTACCCCACAATGTTCTTTATCACAGAGGGATCTAATCCAGGGTCACATGTTGAATACAGTTGCTTCAGTTTCTTTCAAGCTGGTATGTTTCCAGCTTTCTTTGACTTTCATGACTTTGAAACTTAAAGATTACAGGCAAGTTATTTTGTAAAATGTGCATTATTGTGGGTCTTCCTTATATTTTCCAGTGATTAGATATAGGTCATTCAATGTTGGCATTAATATCTCAAAATTTTTTCTTTAATTTTATCTTATCACATGGTACATGATTTCAATTTATCCCATTACTAACAGGGTTTACTTAGATTACTTGTTTAAAGTGGTATCTTCAGAGCTTCTCCACTGTTACTCTTTCTTCCCCTTTGCACTTAATATATAAAAACTATGCAAATAATCCTATTTCTCATCAAATGTTCAATTCGTTTCATGTGGTGAGTATAATCTGTTATACTGTTACTGATTTTTATTCTTAAATTGTTCTAGATTTCATTAGTAAAAGCCATTCAAGTTGGTTTCTGTGTCCTTTTGACATTTACCTGTCTTTTGCTGTGGCTGGTATGGGCTGGGGATCCCAGAGCCCTCCGAGCTGGGGCTACCCTGGTGGAATGGCTGGAGCAGAAGTGGGTATGGGCTGAGGTGGTTCTAGGATTCTTTGTGCAGAGGGTTCTCTGCTGAGACAGCTGGAGCTGAAGTGGGTGCAAGGCAAGTGGTCCTAGCATGCTCAGTACAGGGTCACTCTGATAGGGCGGCTGGAACTGAGATGGGGCACAGACCAGGGTGTACTGGGGTGCTCTGTGCAAGGGGTGCTAATGGGGTGGCTGGAGCTGAGGCAGGGGGCATGCTGGGGGTTCCTTGGGATGTTTTGCATAGGGAATACCCTGGTGGGGCTGCTGGGGCCAAACAGGCATGAGCCTGGAAGTCCCAGAGCACTCCACTAGGGTTGCCCTAACAAGCCATCTGGAGACAAAGCGGGTCGGGCCTGGGGTGTTCTGGGGTGGCTCGCACCTGCGCCACCTTGCCTTGATGGCTGGAGCTGTAGTGAGTATTGACGAGGAGTGTCCCAGTGTGACCATCTTGGGGCTGCCTTCATGGGGTGGTTAGAGCTGGCGTGGGCTAGGGGACCAGGGCTCACTGAGATAAGCAGACTTACTCTGGTGCCCAGAGCCTGCTCCTGTCTGCTCTGTCCGTGGAGAGGAAATGTTAAACATGGTGTTTACCAGCCACTCCGGTCCATAGAGTTCCAGCAGCTCCCGTACCATTTGGCAGAGTTCTAGGGCTGCATCTTTTATATTCTAGTTGCTCTTTGAAACCACGGCTTTTTCTCTGTGCCTCTGGGTAGACAAATCTGCCACTGGTCCCTCAGTACTGTCCCTCCCCACTGCAGTTCCAGAGGCAGCGTGGTGGGGAAGGGAGCTCCCTGCCTTACCGTGTTTCCATCTCTTCTGATGTTCTCTGCATGGTCTCTCTATCTTTTGTTGTGCAGAAGCCATTCAGTCAGCCCTCAGTTCTTCTTCAGGAGGAATTGCTCTGTAAATAGGTGTAGAAGGGGCAAGTACATGGAGAAGGTGAGTTCAGGGTCTCTCTATGTCACCATCTTGGACCAGAAGCCTCAAAATGCTTTATTTTGATCCAAGCTTCAATCTTTATAGAGATTGCTGGTTAACTTTTTCTCCTAGGGCTGTAGCCTTTCAGCCCTTTCATACTAAGTTTGAGACCCCCTTGTCCTCGGTAAGCCGTGAATTCCGATTTTTATCTCTCTAGCCCCATTAGACTGGCTATAATTCTGCTCAACTTAGCTTGTCCACAGCTTTTGATTAGGCAGATGACTTAGGGAGAAAAGTAGTGTTGAGTGTTCTGTCTACCATCCTGAGATTCTCTTCTTTCTAGAAGTTTGACTTATTAAGACCTAGCTACCTTGGTGATTCTCCAAGCACTTACTGTGTTGTGTTTGTTTACCTTTTTGGTTTTAGTGAGAAGGTTGGTTTGAAATAAGGTCATTAACCATTAGGATAAGTGAACAATCAGATTATCTGGTTTTGTAGTGAACTACTTTTTTTTTTTTTAAAGATTTTGTTTTTAAGTAATCTGCACAGCTAACATGAGTCTTGAACTTACAACCCCGAGATCAAAACTCACATACTCCATTGACTGAGCCAGCCAGCTGGGTGCCCTTTGAAGTGAATTACTTTTATTTATTTATTCATTTATTTCTTCATGCATTCATTCATTCATTCATTACATGGAGCTTGAACTCACAACCCTAAGATCAACACCTGAGCTGAGATCAAGAGTAGGATGCTTAACCGACTGAGTCATACAGATGCCCCAGGAATGAATTACTTTAAATCAGAGGTTGGTGAGTTTTTCTGCAAATGGTTGGATATAAAAATCTTAGGCTTTGAGGGTTGCTTGGTCTCTGTCACTCAACTCTGTTATATAATGCAAAAGCAGCTATACACAATACTTAAAGTTATGAGCATGGCTATGTTCCAGTAAAACCTTGACTTAGAAAAACTGGTGGCAGAGTGTAGTTTGCTAATCCTTGCTTTAGATGGAGAAAGAATGTAGCTTTTAAAGAGTTGGGTGGGGCTAGTGAAGAAAAACTTTATTTCCACAGCCATTAATATTATTTAAAAAAAAATTTGACTCCGGAGTAGAATCTTGAGCTCTGTGGGGGTGATATAAAAGAATTAAAAGTCATAATTCTTGATCTAGTTCAGGGATTTATTAAAAGAAGTAGACTTTCTATGAACAAAAACTTACACAAAACAAGTGTATTGATTAATCTAATACAGACTCAAGATATAAGTACTTAATGGTTGCTAGAGCACTTCAAGAGATTGGGAAGGCCTCCATATTCTTAGTGCTTAGTAATTTTTCCCCCCTTCTTTTGAAATTTAATTTAATTTTACTTTATTTTTTGTTATTAACATATAATGTATTACATGTTTCAGGGGTACAGGTCTGTGATTCATTGGTCTTACACAATACACACCACTCACCATAACACAAACCCTCCCCAGTGTCCATCACCTAGATGCCCCATCCCTTCTACACCCTTCCACTCCAGCACCTCAGTTTGTTTTCTGAGGTTAAGAGCCTCTTATGGTTTATCACCCTCTCTGGTTTTGTCTTGTTTCATTTTTTTCCTCTCTTCCCCTATGATCCTCTGTCTTATTTCTCAAATTCCACATATCGGTGAGATCATATAATTGTCTTTCTCTGATTGACTTACTTCACTTAGCATAATACCCTGTAGTTCCATCCACATCTTTGCAAATGGCAAGATTTAATCTTTCTGATGGCTGCTCTGATCTTTATCATTTCCCTTCTCCTGCTGGGTTTAGGCTTTATTTGCTCTTCTTTCTCCAGGTCCTTTAGGGGTAGGGTTAGATTGTTAATTTAAGACCTTCCTTGTTTCTTGAGAAAGGCTTGTGCTGCTATATACTTTCCTCTTAGGACTGCTTTTGCTGCATACCAAATATTTTGAACAGTTGTGTTTTCATTTTCATGTGTTTCCATGAATTTTTAAAATTCTCCTTTAATTTCCTGGTTGACCCATTCATTCTTTAGTAGGATGCTCTTTAGACTCCATGTATTCTAGTTCTTTCCACCTTTCCTGTTGTTATTGAGTTCAAGTTCTAAAGCACTGTGATCTGAAAATATGGAGGGGATGATCCCAATTTTTGGTACCGGTTGAGACCCGATTTATGAACCAGGATGTGATCTATTCTGGAGAACGATCCGTGTGCACTAGAGAAGAATGTGTATTCTGTTGTTTTGGGATGGAATGTTCTGAATGTATCTGTGATGTCCATCTGGTCCAGTGTGTAATTTAAAGCCTTTATTTCCTTGTTGATCTTTTGCTTGGATGATCTGTCCATTTCAGTGAGGGGGTGTTAAAGTCCCCTACTACTATTGTATTATTGTCAATGTGTTCTTTTTTTAAAATATTTTATTTGTTTATTTGACAGAGATCACAAGTAGGCAGAGAGGCAGGCAGAGAGAGAGAGGTTGAGCAGAGAGCCCGATGTGGGGCTCGATCCCAGGACACTGGGATCATGACCCGAGCTGAAGGCAGAGGCTTTAATCCACTGAGCCACCCAGGTGCCCCTGTCGATGTGTTCTTTGAATTTTTTTTTTTATTAATTGGTTTTTATACTTGGCTGCTGCCATGTTAGGGGCTAGATATTTTAAATTGTTATATCTTCTTGTTGGATAGACTCTTTAAGTATGATATAGTGTCCTTCCTCATCTCTTATTATAGTCTTTGGTTTAAAACCTAATTTGTCTGATATAAGAATTGTCACCCTAGCTTTCTTTGATGTTCCTTAACACGTAAATGGTTTTCTACCCCCTTGCTTTAAATCTGGTGGTTTCTTTGGGTCTAAAATGAGGGTTTTTGCAGACAGCATATCAATGAGTCTTGTTTTATTTTGTTTTGTTTTATTTATTTTGACAGAGAGATATCACAAGTAGGCAGAGAGGCAGGCAGAGAGAGAAGGGGAAGTAGGCTTCCCGCTAAGCAGAGAGCCCGATGTGGGACCCAATCCCAGGATCCTGAGACCATGACCCCAGCTGAAGGCAGAGGCTTTAACACACTGAACCACCCAGGCACCCCAATGGGTCTTGTTTTTTTATCCATTCTGATAACCTGTGTCTTTTGATTGGGGCATTTAGCCCATTTACATTCAGGGTAACTATTGAAAGATATGATTTTAGTGCCATTGTATTACCTGTAAGGTGACTGTTACTGTATATTGTCTCTGTTCCTTTCTGGTCTACTACTTTTAGGCTCTCTCTTTGTTTAGTTGACCCTTTCAATATTTCCTATAAGGCTGGCTTGGTGTCTGGAAATTCTTTTAGTTTTTGTTTGTCCTGGAAGCTTTTTATCCTCCTCCTATTTTCTTTTTTTAAGATTTTATTTATTTATTTGACAGACAGAGATCACAAGTAGGCAGAGAGTCAGCCAGAGAGAGAGGGAGAGGGAGGAGGAAGCAGGCTCCCCACTGAGCAGAGAGCCGGATTCGGGGCTCGATCCCAGGACCCTGATATCATGACCTAACCCACTGAGCCACCCAGGTGCCCCACACCTCCTATTTTCAATGACAGCGTAGCTGGATATAGTATTCTTGGCTGCATATTTTTCTCATTCGGTGCTCTGAATATATCACCCCAGTCCTTTCTGGCCTGCCAGGTCTCTGTGGATAGGTCTGCTGCCAATCTAACATTTCTACCATTGTAGGCTACAGACCTCTTGTGCTGAGCTGCTTTCAGGATTTTCTCCTTGTCTCTGAGAATTGTTAAGTTTTACTATTAGATGACGGATGTGGACCTATTTTTATTGATTTTGAGGGGGATTCTCTGTGCCTCTTGGATTTTGATTCCTGTTTCTTTCCCCACATTGTGGAAATTCTCCACTATAGTTTGCTCCAATATACCTTCTGCTCCACCTCTCTTTCTTCTCCTTCCGGGATCCCAATTATTCTAATATTGTTTCATCTTATGGTCTCACTTATCTCTCGAATTCCCCCCTTGTCATCCAGTAGCTGTTTATCTCTTTCTCAGCTTCTATATTCTCCATCATGTTGTCTTCTATATCACTAATTCTCTCTTCTGCCTCATTTATCCTAGCAGTTAGAGCCTCCATTTTTTATTGCACCTCATTAATAACCTTTTTGATTTCGACTTGGTTAGATTTTATTTCTCCAGAAAGGAATTCTCTAGTGTCTTCTATGCTTTTTTCAAGACCAGCTAGTATCTTTATAATCCTCATTCTGAACTTTAGTTCTGACATCTTACTAATGTCCATATTGACTAGGTCCTTGGCAATCAGTACTGCCTCTTGTTCTTTTTTTTTTTTTTTTTTGAGGTAAGTTTTCCCATTTTGTCCAGAGAAGAATAGATGAATGAAAGAACAAAATGCTAAAAGGGTAACAACAACCCCATAGAAATATACACTAAACAATCAAAGGAGACCCAAAACTGGGGGGAAAAGGAAAAAAAAAGAATATGATCAGGCTGGTGAATAGAACAGAGCCATACACTAGATTTTGGGTGTATTTTTGTCTGTTACAAGAAACAGCCACCCAAAATTTTACAGAAAGAAAAACTTATATAAAACTTATATAAAAAATAAGGTTAAATACAATGAAGAGATAGAATATGACTGTAAAGATGAAAATTAAAAGATATTCTAAAAAAGGAATTGATAAGATAAGAAGTTAGTTGAAAGGGGAAAGAAGAAAAACTCAAAAAAAGAAAAAAAATAAGGAAAAATTTAAAAATTAAAGTTGAAAAACTAAAGCATCATGGGGAAAAAGCCATGAATTCTATGTGCTGTATTCCCCTAGCACTGATGAGGTGTTCTCATTGGTCTTGGCTGGATGTTCTTGCTGAACTATGGGGAAGGGGCCTGTTGCAGTGATTCTCAAATGTCTTGACCAAGGCAGAATTGCACCACTCTTGCCAGAGGCAAGGCTAAACAATCTGCTCGATTTTGCTCTTGGGAGCTTTTGTTTCCTGAACGCTTTCTGTAGAGCTTTGGAGGACAGGAATGAAAATGGCAGCCTCCTAGTCTCCGACCAGAAGGAGCCAAGAGCTTGGGGCCCCACTCCTCAGTGCGCCCTTGGAGAAAAGCAGTCACTCACTCCTATCTCCCTGGTCTCCAGCCACGCTTTGTGCTCACCCGGCCTGTGACCAAGCATTTCTATCTCAGACGCATGGCCCCATTTGGAGTCTCCAAACCTAGCTGACTCCTGCAGTACGCTCTGAAGCCACTCCTCCTGGGGGGAGGAAAGGGAGTTTCCCCAGATCTTTCACTTGTTGAACCCCTCCTCTAAGAGCAGCAGCCCAGCTGTGCCTCAGATCATGGTTTAAGGTAACCCTGAGCTGAAAGCCCACTCCTCGGCTCTGTCTCTGTGGCCGGCTTCCCCACTCCATACCTGGGAGCTCTGCCACCCTCAGACAGCCCTGGTCTTTCTGTGACCCCGAGGGTCCTGAGATCACACCATCCTCCTGAGGGCTCCACTGCCCACTTAGCCTCTGGAGCAACGTCTCTCAGTGGAGCAGACTTCTAAAAGTTCCGATTTTGTGCTCCTTGCTCCACGGCTTGCCTGGAGCCGGCCCCTCCCCCCGTGGTCTCTCTTCCCATATATCGCCTCCATTTACTTCTCCGCACATCCTACCTTGCAGAAAGTGGTCGCTTTTCTGTTCCTAATGTTGTTGCTATTCTTTTCTTTGATCTCCTGTTGAGTTCATAGGTGTTCAGAGTGGTTTGATAGCTATCTAGCTGAACTCCTGGCAGCAGATGAAATCTAGGTCTCATACTCCTCCGCCATCTTGGACCACACTCCTCTAAGGCTTAGTTCCACACAGCCTTTACATGATAACCACGGCAAACTGGTTTTATGATGGAATGGTAAAAGAGAGATCCAGGGTACCTGTGATGGGCCAGCCTCCTAGTGATGGTCCTGGGGATTACATGAGGCAAC
The DNA here is from genome assembly GCA_003697995.1 of Taxidea taxus jeffersonii. Lineage (NCBI taxonomy): Eukaryota > Metazoa > Chordata > Mammalia > Carnivora > Mustelidae > Taxidea > Taxidea taxus. The sequence goes on from RCUC01109176.1 coordinate 37,292, forward strand.
ATGAAGGTTCTGGATATTCACTCATTCAGCCAATATTTATTAAGAACCCCCCATGTGCCAGTGGTGAACTATGTATTTTAACTATATATCAGTGTGCAAAACAGAAGAGAATGCCTATTTCATGGAGCTTATTAAAGTTTAGTGGGGTGAGATCAGACATATATTTGTACATAGTCTGTCCTATGATTATAAGAACTATGAAGAAAAATTAGGCAAGTGACAGGGACAGGGAATCACCGCTGGAGCACTGGTTTGAGAGGTTGCTATCTGTCATAGGTTTGTTAGGAAGGCCTCTCTGGCCAGAGGACATATGTGTAGACAGCTGGCTACTGATGAGGTGAGATTATATAGTTCATGGGATGAGATAAGGGAAGAAATTTCCAGGCAAAAAAATGTAAAGGCATCTACTTGTCTGAGCACACTAAGTGGAATGATTAGAGACTATGATAGATACATTTCTGCTCTATAAGTACAGCACCAGTTCTGCAGAGAAAAGTGTTTATGACAGGAAAAACGACTACCTACTTTTGTCTATATACACATTTATAAATAGTAATACTTTAGTAAAAGGTCAGTCTTGAAACCAGTATTATCGACTTCAAGGTTCTTTAGCCATGAGTCTTTCATTCTTATATGGTATGTGGCATAGTCCAACGCACCTGCAATGATGTCTCCCTTTTCTACAAGCTGAGGTCTGATCATCCAACAATGGTGTCCCTTGGTCCATTCAGTTGACCACTACTGATCCTATGACCCTTAAGAAACAAATGTTTCAATTATCCTGGTGTATTAAAGATACTGGGGACACCAAACAGGTCTTAATCAGTTCTGACTGCTATGACAAAATATCATTAATTTCTCACAGTTTTGGCAGCCCTGGAGTCCAACATTGAGGGGTATCAGCTGATTTGTCTCCTGGTTAGAGGTCTCTTGCTCACACCTACTTTCTTCCTATGTCCTTACCTGGTGGAAAGAGAGAGCTCTGGCCCCTTCTTCATCTTATATGGGCACTAATCCCATTATAAGGGCTCCACCCTTAAGACATCATCTAACCCTAATTACCTCACAAAGGCCTCACCTCTAAATGCCATCACATTGGGGTTTGAGACTTTAACATAATGGTTTGTGGGCAGCACAAACATTTAGTTCACAGCAGCGCATAGGTTTCCTCAATCAGAATTGGCATACTTAAACAAGCAGTTTTAGATAGACATTAGATTAATATAATGATAACAGAAAAAGAGGTAGAAACATGAGAAAATAAGATAAAAGAAATAATTAAATATAAAATGTATTTGCTTACATTTCAGCACACAATGGATACTCCATAAATGTTTGTTTGCTGTTAATCAAAATAATTCCTGTCACATACATAACACTAAACTTATTATAAACATGAGTACTTATCAGAGTTTCTATTTGGTTTCTATCCTTTCCATATTTAGGAAATTATTATGGCAGACTAACATAAATGAATGGAAGGTGAGTACAGCCTTGTTACTGTACAGTGTCAAGCAGTGTCACTCAGTTATGTGCTCATTTATTTTTACTTTGGTATAAAATATTTTGTGCATTGTTAATTAACCTCTTATCACTTGTCGCCTTTTTTTAGGGCTTTTTTATCACAAATTGTCCAGACTTAACGATTTTGGCCTCCCAACTGGTGTATCTAAACTTATCCTTTAATGACATCAGTTACTTCCCCACAGAAGTGAGTCCATTTTTAATCATTGTGTATATTGCACTAATTTCTTATTAATAATAATTATAATAAAAAATAGACATTTATGATACCCTGGAAAAGAGCAAAAAAAGAGATAGATGATACAGCCTATCAATGTTCATTCGTTGATTCTACTACATTAGTTCAAAGGGTTTATAAAATGTACCAAGTAGAGATCTGTGATTCTTGAACATTCTACTCATGTTTGTTTCTCTTTTCTGTTCTTCAGGTACTTTGTCTTAAAAATTTACAAGTACTATTACTAAGAAATAATCCTATCAAAGAAATCTCTTCTGAAATTCAGCAACTTAAGCTCCTTAGAATTTTCAGCATTGCCTTTAATTTGATTACTACTCTTCCACCTGGGTAAGGTCAATGGCTTGAGATTATGAGCACAGAAAATAAAGAGCTTATAATTTAGAAAGAGATCAATTTCCCTTCTGAAAGCAGCTAGCAACATTTTTAGCCACTGAATGATTCCCGTTCTCTTCCAAGAGAAGTCTTAGCTGACTTGCTTCTTATCATTGTGTTAAAAGCAATCTAGTAGCTACATAGATGGCAGCTAGTGAGGGGCTAGTGAATGCTCATCTAGAGATCCATTATTTGAGTATGGATTAAATGAACACCAATCACAGAAAGAGGCTCCAGTGAGAAACTTGCACTGATCCCTTGACAGCTTTTGTGCATTTGGAAAGGACACTTTCCAATCTAGGAAATCTAGACTTTTAACTTCAAAATTTATAATGATCTGTTTTATCTGGGGAGTCACTTAACCTTCTTGGTCTCAATTTCCTAATCTATAAATCAAAAAATTAGCCAATATGATATGTATCATCCTTTAATAAGAATGTTGATATTTGGGTATAAAAGAGATGAAATTTTTCCAGACTTATGGACTGGTGATTATTTAATTCTTAAACCAAAACCTTAGCCAAATGCAAAAC
>ML097891.1:0-11364 GCA_003697995.1 Taxidea taxus jeffersonii
TGTGGAAGAGAGACGAAGTCCCAAAGAAAGCTGTGAGACCATAGGGAGGGAGGGACGCTGGGAAGGCAAGAATGACAGAGGTTCCCCGGGGCCTTTGTCCCTAGCCTATTCTGTTTCATGTTCTCTACTCCCTTCCCACTTCCTCTTGTTCCTCCCGCATGCCCAGCTCCAGAGTGGAATCGGCCGCCTCATTCTGAAGGAGGAAATGAAGGCCCGGTCCAGCTCCTATGCGGATCCCTGGACCCCACCCCGGAGCTCCACCAGCAGCCGGGAGGCCCTGCACACAGCTGGCTATGAGATGTCCCTCAATGGCTGTAAGCACCACCCTGGAAGTCTGCCGGGCTGGGGGCACTTCCTCTCAACTCTCTCAAAGAGTCTGAACTCCTATGGCCTTGCCTGGGTCTAGCATATATACTTGGTGAGGTGCTGTATGGGGCACTAAGTAAGACCATATTCTTCCAAGAGCAGGCACTTGTTTCTTTGAGGCATCTGAAAGCTGTAGCTTGAAGTCACGTTCAGTGCAAAGGAAAATGTCTTCTAATTGTCTGAATGGCTCAAAGATATAAGGGACTGGCTCTTGAGATAGTGAGCCCCGCATCACATGAAGTAAACAAGCGGAAACTTGGTGCAAGCACTCTACCCAGAGATCCTCTCATTGTAAACTTCTCCCTGTTTCTGGACAAACACATGCTTCCCTCCCTTTCTTACCCCTGTGGGAGTCAGTGCTGCTGGGAAATCCTATCTCAACTCAATGAGATGGATAATCCTTATCACTCTTGGTCCTCACAAAGACTGGCAATGTAGAGGGATTATTATCACCAACTTTATAGATGAGAGACCGGAGTTTACTACTTGTCCGAGGTCAATAATCTGGTAAATGACAGAGCCAGGATCAGGCCCAAGTCAGAGGGACTCCAAGGCCATAAGCGTTTCCCTCTTTACCATACTGCACCGTGACTTGAGCTGAGACGGAAGATGATGGTGATGGTAAAGATGACAAAACCAGTTTCATTGAGGGTTTTGCATGTTGTCGGACACTGTGCTAATACCTTATGGCATTATGTGTCATATATTCTTCCCAATAGCCCTATAAAGGAGACACCATCCCTCTCCATTTTACTATGAGAAAACCAAATCATGATTAAGTAATGTATAGAAGTTATGGCAGAGCCAGGTTAAACTGATGAGCCTGTTTCCCTGTTGGACCACCGAGGCACACTGTTTTCAGCCCCTGGCCCTGGGCTCTGTGCAGTGCACCAAGGCGGCTCAAAGTCCAGTTCTGTTGGCATCTGTACAGCAAATACCACAGAGCACCTGCTTTGCTTTGCACCAGGTGCTCCAGTGGGCGGAGAGAGGATGCGGTGCAGGTGCGGCAATTGGAAACTGACCAGTGAGAAAGGAGGTAGTGAGGGAGGCCCCTCCTCTCCACCAGCTAGGGTAGCCCAGGAATGGGAGCCATGTCCTTTTGTCCCCATGAAATTTCCACCATGTCCGTCTGTCCCCCTGAAAGCTGATCTCTGGCTTTTTTCTTTTGCAGCCCCTCGATCCCACTACCTTGCTGACAGCGGTACGTTCCGCCTGCCCTACCTTCAGCCTGTCGCATCCTGTGACAGCCAGAGACGAGCTGGTTGCAGGTCCCCTGTAGCTGAGATGTCCCAACACAGTCCTGATATCAAATGGTCCACTCCATTGTGTTTGTCAGATCTGGGCCTCCATCTTTGGTCCTGGAGCCAGAGTTGCCATACCCAACAGATCCCAGAGAAAAAGAACATGTGTCTCTTCCACCCACCTGGGAGCCTGCCTATCTGGGCTCTGAGATCAACTCCAAATCCAGGGCCTTTGTTGAGCCACCTGTGGCTGGGACACAGGGGTTCATCACAGGACCATAGATGTGTGCAGGCTGAGGCCAGAAGACTGCACGCATTGGCTTTGGGTGGGCCTGGAGTTCTGCCCAGGCGAGGCATCCCTGACATGGTCAGTTGTTTGTAGAGCAAGGGGAAGAGCCGGTGGCCTCTGCCCCTTCTAACCTCCCATGGGGTCAGGAAACAGTACTGGCCATGTGCAGCCGGACGGCCTCTGGGGACAGGGACCCCTGGCTTGAGGCTCCTGGGAATTGTTTGGCTGTTTCTTTTCAGACCCCCTCATCTCCAAATCCGCCTCCCTGCCTGCCTACCGAAGGAACGGGCTGCACAGGGTAAGAGAGGCTGTGCTGAGACGTCGCTCCCAAGATGTTGGCAATGCAGGCATTAGCTCCACACACTCAGAGCCTAGACATGACTTTGGCTCATGCAACAGATATTTATTGAAAGCTTTCATATATTCCGGGTACTTGGAATACATCAGTGATCCCTGCCCCTTGGAGCTCCTATTCTTGTAGAGAGAAACAAAAAGGAGGTAGTAAGTAGTATGTGAGTCACACTAGAGAGAATGTAGAAGATAATAATGTGCTAAGAAAAAAAAAAAAAAAACGAAAACCAGCAGGATAAGAAGGATTGGCAGTTTGGGCAGGGGGCAACTTAGAATTTTATTTATTTATTTATTTATTTATTTATTTATTTATTTTTAAAGATTTTATTTTTTTATTGGAGTGAGAGCATGCATGAGCAGGGAGAAGGGGCAGAGGGAGAGAAAGAAAAAGGCTCCCTGTTGAGCAGAGAGCCTGATGCAGGGCTTGATCCCAGGACCCTTAAATCATGACCTGAGCCAAAGGCAGATGCTTAACCGACTGAGCCACCCAGGTGCCCCTTGCGATTTTAAATGGAGCTGCCAGGGCAGTTTTCATAGGAAAAGTGGTAGTAGAGCAGCAAAAGAAAGCATGAAATGTAGTTCACCAAGAAGTGACTATTTATTGAGTACCAAATGCGTGCCAGCCCTAGGTACTGGGGATATGGCCACAAGTAAGGTCACCCTGACTTGAGACCGAGGCTGCTCTGAGAAGGGCCATGTCCCATCCATCCCGGGGCCATATTCAGGAGGTGGGGGAGTGCTTCAGGGAGGCGGCTGTGAGCTTGCTCAGGCCAGCCCTGGCTCTGTCTCCCCTGTAGACACCCAGTGCAGACCTCTTCCATTATGACAGCATGAACGCCGTCAACTGGGGCATGCGAGGTGAGTGTCAGCCTCTCCTGGGACTCACAGCAGCTTTGGGTGCCCTGCTCATAACTGTTGCTTGACCTTCCACCAATAGTCACTACGGATCCTGGCCCCACGCTGGGCTCAGTCCAAACCCTGAGTTCCCACACTCCCTTTCACTTCCCATTCCCTCCCTTTCCCCTCCTCTTCCCTCATCCTCTCGAGTCCCTGGCCTTGGGTGATCTCCAGGCCATCTGTCCCATCTGGGTTCCCAGAGCCATTGCAGAGTCGTACTGCTGAGCTAGAGTTGCCTGCCAGCCCCGGGTGGAGGGAAACACTCAGAGCCAAATGCACATTGTTCCCGGCAAACGTTCCATGAGCTTCATGCTCTCTGCCAGGGACGCTCCCCTGCCAGCCTCCCCGCCAGCTCCTACAAGCAGGCTCAGGCAGGAGGACAAGCCTACATCAAAACACAGGAGGACTCCTCCGGGGGATGGAGGACCTTGCCTAAGTGCCTCACAATCTCAGAATCTTCTTATTTCTATCCTAATTACCTCAAAGGTCATTTTTGTTCTAAAACCCTATCTCTGGATCAGCCCAACCCCTCTCTCCAGCCATCCACTGTGCGCCTACCAGCCTTGATTCAGGAATTCGACAAGGACCGAGCCTCTAAGACCGAGGCTAGTGTTGTGATGCAAAGCAAAAACCAATGTATTTCCATTTTGTGTGTCTCTTTTCTCTCTGCAGAGTACAAGGTAAAGGAGATACAGAGACCCTGGGGGTCCCACCCCAGATACTTCTACATGGGGACCCAGCAGGAGGATGTCAGCACTATCTACTCAGGGAAGGGCTATCAAATAAATAACCTCAAGGCTCCTCTTCAAACCAGCATTTCCAGCCCCTCTTTGGCCTCCTTTCCCTGAATTCTGCCCTATCCCTCTTGCCCATTAAAATCAGACAATTCCCTGTGGGCCTCACAGACTTTCTGGAGGCTTGCCAATCACCAGACATTAGACTTTTACAATTATGAGGCCTTATGCCGCATTAATATCAAATGCCACCAAGCTCATTCCTAGCAGTATTACGGGACTCGGGTTTTGCCTTTGGGGAGAAGGTGCCTTGAGGTCACCAGGCAACCCCAAGGAGAACAGACACAGCCCTTCCTTCAGACTTTCATTTCTGGCCCTCTCTGGGGAAGGGAGGATGCCCAGACACAAAATGTGGCTGGAGGGACAAGCCCACTGTCTTCAGCCAGCCTGGCGTCCCACCCGACCCCATCCTCTCTCCTCAGATCTACCCTTATGAACTGCTGCTGGTGACCACAAGAGGAAGAAATCGGCTGCCCAAGGATGTGGACCGGACGCGTTTAGAGGTGAGTCTAGAAACCTCAGCAGGAACCTTTGGGTTTGAAGGAATTCCCGAAGTTGCCTGATGTAACCCAGCTTGGGAGGGCCAACAGAATGAAGAGGTTTAAGGTCATGTAGCTTGCAGAAAAAAGCAGATGCCAACCTGGTGTCTTTAGCCTAAGACTAAACATTGCTGTGCTGCCTTCTCAATTCGATTACCATCTATGGTGCACAGCTACGGCCTGTCCTACCTGATGCGTCTGTAGACATAAGACAAGAGCTAGTTTTGGTCCCTGCCCATGGGGGCCTGCAGGCTGGTAGACAAGAAGACACACAGCCCTGGGTTCCTGCAGGATGGTACAGAAAACCGGTGCTCCCTGTGGGGATCATGGGGCAGTCAGCACTGTATACAAGATAAAAGCCTAAGATAATCTCACAGCAGACCCCAGTCCAGCCCTGGTCCTGCCATCCCTAGGCAGTCAGCTGAGCCCAGTAACAACCTTAGTTCTTTCCAAACCTTAGTTCTTTCTTCCATGGAGAGGGGCAGTTGTGTTCCTTCAAGTTGCCAGTGGAAGTAAATGAGACACTAGCCACAGAGCCCTTGGCACAGAGTCTGGTGGTCCCTAGGTGCACAGACTTTGAAGGAGCAGGTTTGGGGCAGACTTTGAAGGAGCAGGTTTGGGGCAGAAAGGGGAAGGACAGCATCATGATGAGTGGGACAGCATCAATCAAGCACAGAGGCAGGGCTGAACATGACATCGGGCTTTCTAGCAGTCCGCTCCACTTGGCCTGGAGTTCCAGGCTCTGGGACCCTGATCCTAGAGCACACTCTGTCCTTTTTACTGTGCCTTTCCCTGCCTCTCCCTCTCTTAGAATACCCTTCCCAACTTGCCAGCCTCCTCATTCCTCAGGGCCCCCCTGTAGAGATGCCTGTGTCCCAGAGCCCCCCAGACCTTCTTCCCAGGATGCGTCCCTCACCCCTCCTCCAGCCTCGCTCAGCCCCGTCTTGGGAGTGGAGATCAAGCACCTCTTGCCCTTCCTTTGTATCAGAGCACTGAGCTATCCACTTCCTCTGTCTGACAAAGATGGTCAGTCCTCTGCCATGAGGCCTGAACCAGGGGAAGTACTGCAAAATGTTCATTGAGTTGAATGCCGGTTTCTAAGAGAGGAGATTCAGCACCCCTTGGGATGAGCATATCAACCACCGTTCACCTGGCTGCTAAGAATTTGTCCAGAATAAAGGGTTGGGGCGGAGGGAAGGGAATGTGAGCAAGCCAGGAAGCTCTGTGAGTCCCTCCAGGTCTAGCAGGCTGGGCTAGCAGCCTCGAAAGTGGGTGATTATCCCCCCCATTTATAACAGAGGCCTCCCTCATGGTCTAGTAGTGAGAAGCTGCCGGTGCTGAAGGGGACAGCTCCCAAGGCAGCTCAGTGGAGCCTGCACTGAGGGATGGAAACCTGGCTGTTTTCATCCTGGAAGACCAATTGCCCTCTTACATCCTCCAGGACTCCCAGAAGCTCTGGCCAGGGAAGGGTAACATGCCCTAAGAATCAGAAGTTTCCTAAAAATACCAGTACTGCATTCATTGGTCTCAGCCTAGACCAATGAATCTGCAATCTGGGGAAGGAGCTCAGGCACTGACTGGTATTTTTCAGAAGCTCCCAGGGATATCTAACAGGGACTGAGCTGAGACCACAGGGCTACAAACACTGCCCTAGCCCCCTGCACCAGTTCAAGGACGGGACTGAAGAGCTCCTCGTGGAGCTCAGAGTGTAGATTGTCTTCACCCAAAAGATATGGATTGGAAGCCTGTTATATAGACCAGGTCCTGTTCTAGGTGCTTGCAGAACATCAGCGAACAAAGTGAGCTGCATTCTCACTTGAGGAGACAGACCCCAAATGACACAAATAATAAATAAATAATCTAGAACATGGAAACTAATAGAGCTGAGGGGAGAAATAAAAGGAGAGCAGAGAATTGGAGGTTAGAGGGAGAGGTAAGTGGCCGTGTCAAATCAGGTGGTCAGAGCAGATCTCCCTGCATACCTGACCGAACAAAGACTCAAAATAGGAAAGGGAGTTAACCATGCTTATATAAGGAGGAAGAGCATCCCAGGCAGAGGGAACAGCCACTGCGAAGGCCCTAGCAAGTGGTGAGTGTGGCTGAGTCACATGAGCACAGGGAAGAGGATGAGGGGGAAATGAAATCAAAGGAAATGAGGACCAGACTCCACCATGTGACAGACACATGAGATCGTTACAGGGGTGAGAGTGAAAAGCCTCTGAGTGCTTCCCGAATCTGGGCCACTGTCCATGACCCGCACTATCTCATTCACCCTCGCTGTATCCAGGAGGTAGAGTGCTAGGATGTTCCCACTTTCCGGAAGAGGAAATGGAGCCTCAGTGGGGTAAAGTAACTTGTCCAAAGTCACACACCCATATCTGCCTGGCTTTAAAGCCCGTATGCTTCACCTTTATGCTTTCAAGTCTGTGGAGAATGTCAAAGGGAAAGCGCTGGTACTGGGTGCTTTAAACTCACAAGATAAAGGAGGCTCCAGCTGGCCCTTCACAGAGGGAGAGCAGAAGCACCCTGGTCTCCTCCAGGCTGTTCCATAGCGGACACCATCCTCAGATTGAGTTGGCCATTCCTTGGCATCGAAACTCATGAAAAAGATTTTGGGGCACAGCAGAGAAAATGACCTAGAGAATCAACAGTAATCATCACCCTCCAACAAAAAAAGAACAGATAAGACTGACTACTAAGGGACAGTCCCCCTCAGTCTTTACCGTGGAAGGAGCTGAGAAGAGAACTCGCCCATATCCACAGCATTTCTCAGCCCTCGCTTGAGTGCCCGCGGGACGGACACAGACATGGCCACAGCGTGGACAAAGGAAAGCACTGTCTAGCCTGGCAGAGGCCGAAGGGGTCCAACAACCAAATGTGATACGTGGATGCGTTTGAAGCCTTATTCAAACAGCCAAATTATAAAAAGACGTTTTTGAGACCACGAAGGGCATTTTATTACGAGCAGGTATTAGGTAATTAGAAGGAATGACTGTCAGTTGCTTTTAAGTTTGCTCCTGCCCTCATGGGTACCTAAGAAAATATCCAGTAAGTTTTGATATCTCTAGAGGAGACACATAGGACCCTAGAGAGGCAGGAATCGATATAATGTCTAAAGTGTGCTTTGAAATACTTAAGCAAAATACAATAGGTGAAGGAAATGTGACAGACTCTTGGTAACTATTGAATCTGGACAATGGGCATGGGTGGACATTGCGCTATTTTTCTCCCCTTTGAGTATTTTTGGAATTTTTGAATTTTTAATGGGATTCGCCAAGAGGGCAACCAGAGTGCACTGTGTTTGCAAGCCAAAGGCCTGGCCTTTGGTCTCAACTCTGCTACTTACCCAGGCTCCTTTCTTCCTTCCCTCCCTCTTGGTTAAGTTACTCATTTCAACTCTTTGACTTTTGGTTTTCTCATCTTTTTTTTTAAGGATTTTATTTATTTATTTGACAGACAGAGATCACAAGGAGGCAAAGAGGCAGGCAGAGAGGGGGCGGGGAAGCAGGCTCCCTGCAGAGCAGAGAGCCCGATGCGGGACTCGATCCCAGGACCCTGAGATCATGACCTGAGTCAATGGCAGAGGCTTTAACCCACTGAGCCACCCAGGCGCCCCAGTTTTCTCATCTTTTCATTAGATAGAAATAATGTCCTATTTTCAGAGGGGTTGGAATGATTAAGTGAGAAAATGAGGGCAACCATACAGTCATGGGCATGGCAGAAATGCAATGCAAGGAATTACTGGTGTTATTAAATGCTCTTAGGTATTGAAAAACCAGCTCAAAGCCTCCAGCAACCAATGATATCCATCAAAAGTATCAAAGTTACCTTTGCTTCAAGATCTGGAAATGTGGCCAAAATATTATTTCACATAGAGGAGAGAATTGGTTCATTATGGTGTAGCCATATACATAATTCTCAGGGAATCTCCTTCACTATTCAATGAGCTAACTTGATTGCTACCAACAGGTCATCTCAGGGATTCCCATAGGTTTTCAGGGAGGATATATACCCTACATACCTCTCTTCAAACAGAATTTAACGTTTTATTTTGAAAGATTTCGGACCTCCAGAAAAGTTGCAAGAAGAGTGAAATGAACATCCTTCTACCCTTGGCCTAAATGCAAATTGTTAACATTTTGCCACATTTCAGGTGCCATATATTTCTAAAGGGAGAGCTTTTGACAATGTATCAACCTTCAACACTGTTTGAAAGGGCAGGAGGAAGAGCAGGCAGAAAGGAGGGGGAAAACCTGCCAAGGAAGGCAGAACGTTCTTTCATTATATGATATATTTGTTTTCATGTAAGATAGATAGGAAAGGACATTTCAGTGGATAGAAAACAGGAACCAGTTTTTTTTTTTTCATTGACTGGCCTGAGGAATATCTTTCCAGCTCATTTGTAAAAAATAGTAATAAGAGGAAGTACACCCTAAAATCTTGGCCACACCCCCCTTTACTCCCAAAGTTATGAAGAATCCTATTAATTCATACATATTCTGGGGCACAGAATGCGAAAAGCAGGATGCAGACAGGCGAGGTCCTCCAGGATGCATCGAGAGGCACTTAGGTGAAGCCAAATTCCCACCTGAGTCCGGGCAGGGGAGGCCGCCATAGACCAGCTACAGAGGCCCCTCCCGGGAAACATCCTTGCACACAGTCTCGCATTCACCATCTACTCATCCCACACGTCTGCGGGTCTGTGCCAAGCACGGCACAGCCAGAGGAAACACCCAAGGTCCCCTTCTGCCTGCACCTGCCCCCAATCTCCACCTGTGGTCCTCAAGCTGTGCCCTCTCTGTCCCTTCCCACCTCCTTTCAGCGCCACCTGTCCCAGGAGGAGTTCTACCAGGTCTTCGGCATGACCATCTCGGAGTTTGACCGGCTGGCCCTCTGGAAGAGGAATGAACTAAAGAAGCAAGCCCGGCTGTTCTAGGCAGCGGCTCTATAAATATATATGCATTTATATAAAGATACATGTAAAATCTCTATACTGAAGCTCGGTATAATCCTCTCTTGTGTAATGGGACACACTGCCAGCCATGAGACTTGCTTTTCTGTACTGTCAGGCAAGCCCACGTCATCGAGATATTTTTATGCTCCTTACTTTCTCTTTTCTAAGTGCTCTGGGGTTCGGGAAGGGATTTGAGGAGACTCCCATCCTTTTACTGGGGATCCTTTTTATACTGAAACATCTGTCCTAACCTGAGTCCCCCAAGGTCCATCTCTCTTTCCTAAAGGAGGTGTCTGAAGAAGTCTCTCTTCTCTCTGCTTCTCGGCTCTCTCCCCAGTCTCCAGGGTGGATGCTGACCAGGCAGTTTCCACACCTTACTGGCCCCAGAGGGGCCTTCCCACGGGAGGATCCACAGCGATCTCCCAAAGTCACCGGGCACCATGGAGAGCCCGTGAAGAATTCTCCCATCTCCCCCAGTTAGGAGTTTGGTGCTCTCTGGTGATGCCCTTAGCCGTGTGGGCCTCGGATCTACTCACTACAGCAGCAAACAGAAGTGTTCGGGCCTGGGCCTCTCTGCAGCTCCTCAGTCCTCCTCCTCCTGCCCTTGGCCCTAACCTCTCCCTTGTCCAAGTCTCGTGGTAGGAAGAGAAAAGGCACTTCCCCTCCCCACACCACTTCCAACTGGTCCCTTTGCCTGGCCCCGATGTGGAGATGAGAGGGAAGGCATGGGAGCCGGCCACAGGAGCCAGAGCAGGGCCCCTGTTGGAATTGGAGCTGCAGGACCTTTTGCAACCCTCCTCTCACCCTCACTGCCCCCAGCACCTCCTAACCCTTCCCCGCTTCGGAGGAGAGGCCCATTATTACAGCCTTACTATGATCTATGTGCCTGACAACTCAACACTCCACAGGGCTAACTTTCCCATCACGGTTCCAACAGAGCAGCCAGACAGACAGCCTCTAACACCCTCCAAACATAACACAGGCCGTGTCCCAAAGAAAGCCTCCTGGTCTACGTCTGCAGGCCCCTGGGCTAGAAGGACAACCGAACCTGTCCCTCACCGGTCAGTCATTGACTCCCACTGCAAATTTGGCCATGTTTCATAGGGGAAACCTTTGGAAGAATGGCTGCTTATGGAATTCCAAAATGAAGCATTTGCCAACAGTGCTCATAACCACCCTGGATTTCCCCAGTGGCTGCCTTTCCTGCCCTCTGGCCTTCTTGAACAGCGATGAAAGCTTGATTTTAACTTCTCTCCTCCCTTCCCCAAACCTTTGACCCCCGCCCCCCAATTGGTGATGTGTGGTGGGATCGGTTCCTTCCTGGAGATGCCTTGATGTAGATCATGTTGAGGTCACGGAGGCAAGACGAAGAAGTGGAAATAATCATCATGACTCTCAAGAGGCTGGTGTCGTGACCTGGCAAATAGAGAGCTGACTCCAATCCAGCGAACCCTCACTGAGCCCCTGCTGATGCTGAGCACCTGCTGTATCCTGAGCACTGAAGGGGGGAGGGAGGTGGGGACACTGAGATGATCAACACGGGATCTGGACTGGGGGGCATGCCTGCTAGCACTGGGTGTCGTCGGACATTGACTTACACGTACGTGATGGACATAAGGCAGGAAGTGATGGAGACAACGCGAGAACATGTTTGTGGGATTACTGAGAGAGCAGATGCAAGTTGGTGCAGACTAAGGAACTTTCTGGAAGAGACTGCATTGGAGTGAAGTTCAGGAAGGATCTCTGTAAACTGAGAGGAGACTGTAACTCGAAAGGGTGACAGGGTGAGGGGCCAGAAGGAGGTCTAATATTCTCTCATTTAAAACATCAACCCTCTCTGCAACTCTCCTTTTGGCCAGTGTCTTTCAACTGTCCTGACCCTTTAGAAATGTCCCCAGCCAGACGCAATCATTGAAACTGCCTCATTATCACC
>RCUC01109185.1:0-12892 GCA_003697995.1 Taxidea taxus jeffersonii
TCAAATAAATAAAGACATCTTTTTAAGAAATAACAAGCACAGTAATAGTGAACACTTAAATGGTGCTTACCATTCAGCTCAGTCCCTGTCCTGAAAGCATCATATGTATTACTGCACTTAATCCTCGTAAGCCTTCAGAGGTCATTCTTGCTGCAGCAGTGTTGGCTTGTGAAACTAGATCCAGAGTAGTTAAGTGACTTGCCTGAGGCCCCACAGTTGATGAGTGGTAAAGCTGGGCGTGGAACTCAGGCAGTCTTCTGAGGCTCCTCTAGACTGGTTGTTCTTGTCGTAAACATATGGCATCCCTGTGAACAGGTGTTGTTGGTAAAGCCGATTAGACACAAGGATAACTTGCTCAGTTGGATTTGGTATGTGAGGGAATCCGTTAAATGGTAATTTCCATGCATTATTTTGTTTAAAAAAATCAGATTATTCCTACCTATGCATGTAACTTTGTAAGTTACTGTTGAACTCAGTGAATTTGAAACTTGTGGATTTAAATGTACGCAAAAAGATGACTCATGAAAGGATTGAGAATGTTAAAGCAATTCTTCCCAAAGAGTCAAAGCAGTTATTTAGTGAGTGTCCTGGAATGTATTAGATGTTCAGAAACAAAAACAAAAAGGTCAAAACATACGGTTATCTGGCCTCAGAGGCTATCTAGCACTTCCGGTTTTGTTGATAGGAAAATAAAATTCAGAACAATGCGGTTCATTGTTCTCACTTTGCGTCGTCTTAAAACCACTGGTGATCCTCTTCCTAGCTTTGAACACATGCTTTTCGGACCTTGCCTCTCACTCCCCTTTTCCCCTCCAGACTCCGCCTCTGGCTCTCATCTGCACCCACCTGTTTCCCCATCAGTTCATCCACAGTACCGGCTGGGATGCAGGCTGCCTCCACTCTCCTCCAGCTGTGGGGCTGCTGCCTCTACCCCTTCCTTGGCCAGACCCCTTCAGCTCTAACCACGGGGATCCAGGACAAACTGAACTCTCTTGTGCTATTATGGAGGGAGAAAATTGGTCAGTTAAAACATGCATAAATTTTTTTCATGATCTCTTACCTCTACCCCAGCTAATATAAATTTCTGTAAACCATTTCAGATTGTTAAAGCAACAAGTAAATTCCAGTTTGTTGGTTGGTGAACGGGCTTTCAGAAGACAATGGCCATTCAGCCAGTTGATGAAATGGTAAATTCCCTAGGGATATGGGCCCTGAGGCTGCCCTGGGTCCTGCCTTTCTGGTTGTTGTGTTCATCCTTTGATGCTGTGAGCACTCCCAGCATGCTTTGTGCTTCTACTAATTTTGGCTGGCATCTGTGACTTGATGGAAAGAGTCCTGACTGACACTTCTAAACTGTAATTCAGTTAGTCCTCTGAGCAGTTCTTCTGGGAGTGGCAGAAACAGAAAATTCTAGGTTGTCTGGCACTCCTGTTTTCAGATTTTCTGTGATCACATGTGGCCTGTATACCTGTCTTGCTCATAATATAAGCCTGGACTTTTTAGTGTGCGCTTTATGGATAAACACCAGTGGGGTTGGGATTTGGATTAAAGTTACTACTTATCTTAGGGATGGATTTTGACTCTTTAATGAAATTTCTTTACCCCCAGTGACCATTGACCTTCATATGGCCAAATCGAGTCGAGTATTTCTGTCATTATATTTCTCAATAATCTTACTGCTTTCATGCAATGTTAATAGTTCTCTACTACTTGAAATATCTTTGGTTTCCAGAATCTTCCTTTCCAGGATTTATGGTCTCTTTTCTAGATGTTATTTCTGCTACCTTGACAAATCTCTCTTTAGCCACTGACTCCCTTTAATAGTGTCTTTCTCTGGAATGGAGCCCTTGGCCCTCTGGGTTCCTCCGTTACATCTATCTGTAAATGTACTTCTCTGTGTCTGTGATGCCAAGGGATGCATCTGTGTTGACCATCCCCAGATTTATATCTCTTGTTGTGGCCTCTCTGCTGGTCTCCAGACACCTATACAACTGTCTAATTGTTACCTCAATTTGCTTATTTCACAAGCAGTTCAAACTTGTCATCATCCTTCTCCAAATTGTGCTCCCTGACATTGCCCATCTGGTAAATGGTACCACTGTTCAGTCAACCCTGTTCTGTCCATTCGGCCACCAGATCCTACCATTTCCATCTCCCAAGTCAGCATCGACCACTGTCTGCCCACCCGCTTTCCCTTCCTTATCACCACTGCTTCTGTGTAGTGCAGGTATGCCTCTCTTCTCCTCCACATCACCAACGTGGTTCGTCTCCCTCCAGTAGGCCCTTAAAGGACCTACTCTGATCATTTTACTTCTCTGGGTAAAAGTTGTCATTAGATGACCATTCTTTTTTGAACAGTGTCCTCTAATTATTATCAACATAAGGCCCTTATAACCTGTCCCATCTTTTATCCTTTCCTACATGTATCCATTTTTCCAGAAATAACAAACATGACATTTTATAAATGTGCCCTGTATATTCTTAGGGCCTGCTTGTAAGACCTACGGAAAGCATCACCTTCCAAGAAACTTTATCTGACTCCTGCCCCTCTGGAAGGCTATACATATACATTTCTACCTTAGTGCTTATCATACCCTTCTGGAATAGTCTGTTGACTTTTCTGTCTCTTACACTAAAAAGTTTGGTCAAACCCTGTTAATTTTATGTCCCCAAGTTTAGCCCAGTACACAGTTGGTAATTAGTGTTTATTGAATGAATGATTAATATATAAATGAATGAAATAAGGAAATGAAGATACAAGCAGAATTTTTCCACATTAAGAAAATTCATATGATTCCTCTTGCTAATTAAATGTTTCAGTTAATAGTGTGTAAAGCTATTTACGCTATATAAAGCATGCCCATTTTATTGAATAAGAATATAATAAAATATGTGATACAAAAAAAAATTTTACTCTAAATGATTCAGTCTACAGTGTTTCCTTGTCCTTTGTCCATTGTCATAACTGTCAGTTATTATTGTATGGTAGGTAAGAGAAGTATAGGTTACCAGAAAGTCAGAAGTATTTGTATTGTATTATGAACTAATCTTACTCTAATCCCCAAGGCAGCTATTTCCTTTGAATAAAGTTGTTTTAAAAGATCTTCTGGCATCTGCATATACTCAGTAATTTGAATATAGCAAAGCTTTAGGTGTTTCACTCATCTCTGTGCAGTGTTTTAAATTACTAAACATCTCCTTTTAAAAACTTTATTTAAGTTCAGGTTAGTTAACATATACTGTATTATTAGTTTCGGGGTAGAATTTAGTGATTTATCACTTGCATGTAACACCCACTGCTCATTACATCATGTGCCCTTAATGCCCTCCTTAATGCCCATCACCCAATTACTGCATCTCCCCACCACTTCACCTCCCCTCCAGCAACCCTCAGTTTGTTTCCTATAGTTAAGAGTCTCTTATGGTTTGCCTCCCTCTCTGTTTTTATCTCATTTTATTGTTCCTTCCCTTCCTATACGTTTATCTGTATTGTTTCTTAAATTCCACATACGAGTGAAAGCATGTGGTATTTTTCTTTCTTTGCCTGACTTAATTTGCTTAGCATAATGCCCTCTGATTCCATCCACATTGTTGCAAATGGCAAGATTTCTATCAAAATAACACCAGCATTTTTCACAAAACTGGAAGAAACAACTTTAAAATTTGTATGGAATCAGAAAAGACCCCCCAGCATAGCCAAAGGAATGTTGACAAAGAAAACCAAAGCTGGAGGCATCGCAATTCCAGACTTCAAGCTCTGTCACAAAGCTGTCATCATCAAGACAGTATGGTACCGGCACAAAAACAGACACATAAATCAATGGAACAGAATAGAGAGCCCAGAAATGGACCCTTAACTGTATGGCCAACTAATCTTTGACAAAGCAGGAAAGAATGTCCAGTGGAAAAAAGACCATCTCTTCAATAAATGGTGCTGGGAAAATTGGACAGCCACATGCAGAGGAATGAAACTGGACCATTTCCTTACACCATAGACAAGAATAAACTCAAAATGGATAAAAGACCTGAATGTGAGATAGGAATCTATCAAAATCCTAGAGGAGAACCAGGCAACAACATTTTTTACCTCAGCCACAGCAACTTCTTACTAGAAATATCTCTGGAGGCAAGGAAAACAAAAGCAAAAATAAACATCTCCTTTTGAAATAATTTTCCTGGAATGTAGTGTCTTTCTGAAAGTCTAAACCTTCCCCCAAGTAACCCTACTTTTCTCTAGAATTTGACTTCGTAGAGGTTCCTTTTTCCAGTTCTTCCTTAGCGTGGTACCAGATACTAAGCAGGTTCTTAGTGACAGCATTTTGAGTCTGCATTCTTGAAGCTGTTCTTTCTTTTTAGTTTGACCATTTTAGGGGATTTCCAACCCACCAAAGCTCCTAATGTATTCTCTGCAAAGCCAAGGTGCATTCAAGGATATAACACAGTAGAGAATAGGAAGTAGAGTGAGTGTTTCTTCATCTCCTTGGGATTGTGGCCCCCTTGACCATCTGATAGAGTCCTCTTTCAAAGAAGATGCACATACTCATACTCACAGATGCTAGCAATAGGTTCAGGGGGTCATAGATCTCTAAAGCATTTCATTGACTCTCTAGGATCCACGGAGCTCAAGTAGGTTAGCTCTGAAATCAGGTTTGGTTATTTCTGGAGTGAAGGATGTCATGTTGTGTTGAGACAGGGTAGACAATGAGGCCAAACCAGAGATAACCAAAAGACAGAAGAGGGCTTGGATTCTGGGAAAGCACTCGGAACTTCCTCCTAAAGAAACATTAAAACTAAATTGAAGCATATTTACAAAACCAAGACCAGTAAGTCAGGAAGGAACCTTTTCATTTATTATAATGGGGAAGAGTGATATAATTTTAACTAAGTTTGAAGGGAAATACTGCATTTGCAGAATCACCTCATTGCTCAATAAACTGTCACTAAGTAGGAAACCTCATATTTCATCAGACTGAAAGGATTTGCATTGAGTTGGGAGTAGTTCATTGCCTTTGTCTACAAAGCATAACACTTATTGTCTAATAGTTTGTCTAGTAACAACACACAACCACAAATTTAAGGCCAGTTCAATTTCTTTTTTTAAGATTTTATTTATTTATTTGACAGAGAGATCACAAGTAGGCAGAGAGACAGGCAGAGAGAGGGGAAAGCAGGCTCCCTGCTGAGCAGAGAGCCTGATGCTGGGGCTCGATCCCAGGATCCCAGGATCATGAAGAAAAAAGGCTTTAATACTCCCTAGAGGAATGTAAAGACTTTATGGAGGAGAAAGAACTTGAGCAGGCTTGGAGAATAGTTGGATTTTGACCAGTGAAAGTGAAGTGGGGAAACCATTTTAATTACACATGTGTTCCAAGCAAAAACATGGACATTAGAGCAAAATGAACAGTCAGTAGCCTTCTTGCATTGGCGCAGAGTGGCATGCTGCAAGGTAGAGAAATGTCCTTATATGGAACAATGGGCTTCGCATTCAACAGGTATTGAATACTTACAATGTGCAAGTGGAGAGAGACAAAAGATAAACAATAATCATAGTAGAAGGATTATAAGGGATTTTAGAGAGTGATTATGCCCTACAAAAACAATGGGGGGAAAAAAAGCAGGGTAAGGGGGATTGTTGTGCCTTGTAGGTTGCAAGTTAACATGTTAAGCTGGGTAGTCCAAGCACAATTTGGGTAGTCCAAGCAAAGACTTGAAGGGGGTTAGGGAGAGAACCATTCAGATATCTTAAGGGAGAATGTTCCAGCAAGATAGTGATGAGACAAAACTGCGCGTGGTGTGTTCAAGAAATGACACGGATGTCTATATTACTGGAGCCAAGTGCAGAGGAGAGAAGTCGAAGACGCTGAGAAGTAAGATGGTGTGGGGTGGGCATTGGGGGGTGTCTAGAGGGTCTGGTAGAAGATTGACAGTATTTCTTGTTTCCTCTGCCAACTTCCCCCAAACACTCCGTAGTTCTGCGGTCCTGGAATCTCAAAGAAAACATACTCCCCTACAGCTTTCCCCTGGCAGGGATGTGGTGATTCATCTATTCATATCGCAGTGGAAAGGAATCCATTTAGTTTCTATTGCAATTGTAAATTTTTGACTCAACCTCATAGATCTCTGAAATGGAGATGATTTCACTAGACTTCAAGTAGAAAGGAGGTAATATTTCAGATTGTTATGTGTTCCCTGTGATGGAGACACACCCGTGTTGCATCAGACACAGGAGGTATGAGTTGTTTTCCTGGAAAGGGTTTTTATACCAAGGATATTCGAAGGAAATTTGTTTGAAAGAAAGAGGGCTGTTGCAAAATAACTTTTTTTAAAAACAAAGGGTGGGGAGAAAAAATTGTGTTTGTAGCTTTTATGTATGTAGAGAATTTTTTTTAACATACATGTGTTTTCTTTGGTCAAACAATGAAGTATGCATTTCGATATATTTGATTCCACGTAGTAATGGTTAAATTCCCTCTTCTAGCCGAGCCTTATTTTCTCCATGTGACTCTTATCTACAGCAAGGGTGTGGGACACGGGTTTGTGTGTGCCTGAGTGTGTTAATGGCCTTCTTCCACTCATGTGTTCCTACTGTGTGCACTGTACTTTATTTCTGATCCTCAAAAGGAGTCTATAAAAGAGACACTTTTGTTCAAATTCTAAAGAAGAGTTATCTGAAGTTTACAGAGATTAAAAAATTGTGTTCAAGCTGCACAGCTCATGTGTTCTTGTGCTGTACTATCCGTGTTGCTAGGACCCCCACGTTCTTTGCATTTGCACGTTATTCAACTGTCACCTTCTCTTTAACTCTCTTTGAACCATATGTAACTAGAGGCTGGTAGAGAGAATAAATTGTTAATAGGTTGATACCTACTGTGGAAGGTAGTAAGGGTGTGAAAAATCCTGTATTCAAGTCCTAGCTTTGCCCCTCGTGAACGGTATGACTCTGGTCAAGTTACCATACGGTGGTGAGCTTGCATTTCCTCATCTATTAATTGAGGATAATTTAACGTACCCTGCAGAGTTTTTGACAGAATCGAATAAGGATCTATTTTAGACTGAGTAAGCTTGGAGGTTTTGTTAGCTGAATATAGTAGGACCTTTTCTTTGTGTGGTTGGCAAAGCATGTTTCCATATCAAGCGTTAATAGTCTACTCTGTGTCACACTTTTAAGATTACATGTAATATAGCTCAAGGTATGATACGATAATTAGGTTGGAAGAAGAAAAAGTTTATTACCAGTCTTGAATGGCAAGTTGTATTAACCTCATTTAACCCAGTCAAGTGTTCTGTAGCACCAAATGCAGAAATTTTTTGACAATCTGTCTCATGGTTCTTGCATAATTTAATTATTCCAGTTTCAACAATCTGTCTGTGTGCTCTTTGGCTTACATTGTACCTTACTGAACTACTTGATTCCTCTGATTCACAAAAGAAGAATAAAAATATATTTTAACCCAAGTTATTTTATTACTTACCATCTGCACTCAAATACAAAGTGTCATTTAAATGTTGGGCCAGCACAGATCTATAGTTTTTGCTTCCTATAGTACTTAAACACAGTAACGATACAGCAAAGCATCTTTAGACCAAGAGCATGGCTAATTACTGAACTTGATCAGAGTTGTTTCTGCCAAAAATATGTATTGATGAAAAATTAGAATGGCTTTGTTTTGACTTGAAGTTTTTCATTGATACCCTCATCGTATTTAATAAGATTACTTAAGAGTGTCATTGGTTTAATTTCATCCTGCTCATACTGGGAAACAGGCAAGAGTTAAAGAAATGATGATATCTGTATCTTCAGGTGATTAGAGGACAAAAAAATCATAGGGGTTAACATCTTTTGAAATTGATAGCTATAGCCTTTAAAACTTTCTGGAATAAAAAGTAATACTTAGGGGCACCTGGGTGGCTCATTTGATTAAGTGTCTCCTTTCTGCTCAGGTCATGATGTCGGGGTCCTGAGATCGAGCCCCATATCGGGCTCCTTGCTCAGCTGGGAGTCTGCTTCTCCCTCTCCCTTTGCCTCTCACTCCCCCTGCTTGTGGACTCTCCCTCTCTTTCTCTCTTCCAAATAAATAAATAAAATCCTTAAAATAAATAAATAAAAAGTAAAAAGTAATACTTAAAGGGGTGCCTGGATGGCTCAGTCAGTGAAGCATCCAGCTCTTGATTTTAGCTCAGGTCATGATCTCAGGGTCATTGATGGAGCCCCCCATCAGGCTTTGTGCTTAGAGAGGGTTTGCTTGAGATTCTCTCTGTCCCTCTCCTCCTCTGCTCACTCACACATGCACTCACACACACTTTCTCTAAAATAAATAAATCCCTAAAAAAGTAATACTTTTAAAGATGTTTACATAGCATTATAGAGACCTATTCATAATTTGCATATATATGTATATATAAATAGGTGTGATACTGATACACACACACACACACACACACACACTTTGCCACTTGTTTAGGCAGAACTATTCTTTGCCTTCAGAGCTGTAACATTTGTTAGCTCAGCAAACCAGAATGTTCCCTCAACATTGTGTAGGTGTTATGTTTTTTGTTGATAGTGTACTGCTTTTCATCTTCTATTAATGTTTGGAAAATAAACCTAGAGTCTCAGAAAGTCACTGTATTCAGTGTGGATTATTACAGTCAGGGAAGCCCTCACTCATCCATGTGTGGGAAGAAGGCAGAAATGGAACATTTAAATATTTGATCAAGTCTACTTTATGGAAGTTATATTAGACATTGACATTCTTAGACACAATCTCAGGGACACCTTTGTATAACAAGGGTTATAATTTAAGCACTTCAAAGTGATTTGGTCTTGGAGAATGGTCATCATGAAGGTGCCCATTATCACATCAAGCTATAATCATTGTTCTTTCCAAAGCAATTTGGAATGCATTCACGAGTGACATTGAGCATTCTTTCGTAAGAGTCTGCAAATTTTCAAGAGGGTAAAAGTCCCTATCCTGTATTAAAAATAAATATATAAGTCTCCTAAGGATCCTGAAGAATGCTTATAGCAAATTTTCATAAGTATGGTGGTGAGTAATTTAGAGATAGAACTCCCATTTTTATCTTACTCATAACTTGAAGGCATTTAACAAAATAATTATATGGTATTACATGGGTAGCAACCTAATCACAATTAGTTCTTCCCATTTAAAGCATTAAAAATGAATCTTGAGAACAAGAAATTATATATATATTTTTATTTTTTTTAAAGATTTTTATTTATTTATTTGAAAGAGAGAGATCACAAGTAGGCAGAGAGGCAGGCAGAGGGAGAGAGGAAGAAGCAGGCTCCCTGCTGAGCAGACAGCCCGATGCGGGGCTCGATCCCAGGACCCTGGGATCATGATCTGAGCTGAAAGCAGAGGCTTTAACCCACTGAGCCACCCAGGCGCCCCTATATTTGTTTGTTTTTTTATGTAGATAAAGAGACTAGGCTATTCAATTAATTAATAATAATAGTAGTTGGTATTTACCAGTTACTAGGTACTTGGTGCAGTGATAAGCACTGTATATATGTCAGCTGGTGAACAGTCATGTAGATACCAGCTGTATCCTCGTAATTTGTATAGAGAAATAAACACTGAAAGAATTCAGTGTCTTGCCCAACTCTCTATGGCTAATGAAAGTACTCATTCCTGATGAGAGGGAAGATCTGACTCCAGGACTCACATTCGCAGCAAGCACACATGAGGGCCTTTCTCAAACTCCCAGTGTACCCGAATTAACAAAAAAAGTCAACCTAAGGTTGACCATTAGAGGGAAGGACCCCCAGACACAGTCTCGTTTCTAGAATATGCTGTTTTCTAGATTAATTTAGAATGATGGCATTCATTTCTCCTTATATATTAAAATTGGGGAATTTTAAAATATATCGAGATTCTGATCCCGTTGATCTTGGGTGGGGCCTTGGTGCTGGTATTTTTAATTGCTATGTAATTGATGTTAATGTATAGCCACTTATAAATGCATTTATTTAGAACAAACTATGTCTTCCAGGACAACAGAATTCAGTGGAAATGCTTCGAGTTTGTTTTGTTTAATTTTTAATACATTTGAACCACAAAATGGTTATAATAAAAAACTCTTCTGAGATGTATGAAGCACAAAAGTTTAATCCCAGCGTGAGCAAAGCTCACTTTAGCCTCAAGGTCTTTGCAGTTGGCCTACAATACTGAGAAGTGTTGCCTGGGTGGTTTTCTCTCTCGCTTAAGGTTTCTACTCTAATGTTCCTTCAGAGAGACTGCCTATGAATGTTCCCAAAATAACTCCTTCCAGATTGTTTATCATATTTAAAATTTTTTTTTCTTTAAACACTTCTGATTTTCTGAAATATTGTTTTTACTTGTTTATTGTTGGTGTCTTTGCAAAAACATGAACTGAGATCTTGTCTGTCTCGTTTGAACATGTGTGTGTCCCTTGCACAGGGACTGGAGTTTTGTTTTTTTTTTTTTTTTAATTTTATTTATTTATTTAACAGACAGAAATCACAAGTAGGCAGAGAGGCAGGCAGAGATAGAGAGCAGAGGAAGCAGGCTCCCTGGCTGAGCAGAGAGCCCGATGCGGGGCTCGATCCCAGGACCTTGAGATCACAACCTGAGCTGAAGGCAGAGGCTTTAACCCACTGAGCTACCTAGGCACCCCCAGGGACTGGAGTTTGGCACTTAATATGAAGTCAGTAAATGCCTCTTGAATGAATGAATGAACAGCAAAAATTTAGGACAGATTTTTGGTTAGTTCATTTCTCCTGACTTCGAACACAGATTCTATGGATCATTTTCTAGGTAATTGGAAAGAGAGCACAGCTGGTGCACAAGTAGAGGTATTCTGTATTCAGTTTAAAATTAAAGTTATTTGATAAGGCCTTTGCTGGGATGGTGACTCATTTGAGGATAATACTGTATCTGGAAAATATTAGTTACATTTTCCAGTAAACTAGCCCCTTTAGCATATAGCCAGGCTGTTTTTAGACTTAAAATAGGAAAAAAAAAATAAGAAGAAAAAAAGAAAGAAAGAAAGAGAAAAGAAAAGAAAACCAATGAAATAAGACCAACATAATGCTTTTTTGGATGAGTTCGTATATTAGTAACACTAGATGTAATTTGTAGTTTATACCAGCTTGAAGGGAGTCTCGGGTATTGAATTCTAAACAATATCATTCTTTCCTCTGGTGACAATGGTTTCTACTAGGACACAATATTCTTTGGAGAAAATAAAACTGGGAAAAATTGTTTGGGAAAAACTCCTTTTTTCCCCCCAAGAGATAAGAAGTTGGAGAGTATGGAGTAATGAAAATATCTCATAGGAGGGGGTCTCAGCCTTTGTCCACTTATTCCGGAGGGCAGTTTCTAGAAACTGCCCAAGCCAGGTACCGATTCCTAGAATAACAGAAAGTTTGCAACTTAAGTAAAAATGGCTGATGATTACTGTGGGACAGGGAAGCTTTCTTCAGTTAGATTATTTTGAAGGAAGGGAAGGATGGTTGGGTTTCATTCCATGCACATATATTTTGACCTGCAAATGATTGAAGTTCATTGGCTTGCCAAGCAACAGTGGACTCAAGGCATCTTAAAATGTGAAGAAGCCTTACATATCATTTGTCTCAGCCACTTCACTTTACATCAGAAAAGGGAGGCCCAGGAGGACATGACACTGGAATGCTAGCTTCCCTGGGTGATGGCCATGTAGGGCCCACTGTGCCTTCCTGGCTAATGCACTTTCGCCTAATGCACCGGGGCCGGGCGGGGGGGGGGGCTTGCTGTGCCTATCTTGGGTTTATTCTAGAAGAATCACTGTGCTTCATACTTAAAAATCCTGAAAGCACATGTTTTAAAAATAATGAGGGTATATGTAAATTATAAAGGTAAAATATATCCCTGGGTAAGAGATCTGAAGCATGTGCGGGTATTTGAAGTGACAGTGTGAAACTTGTTCTTCTGCAGGCTTACCTACGGTAGAATCCCGTGTGTTTGGAGAACTCCAGGATTATAAACTGGGAGGTTTTGTGCCGCTTAAGAGTTGAACGTTGACTGGCGCATCTCCCAGCAGGTTCACTCTCAGAGCGCCACATAAATCTACTCCTGGTGACGTCAAGTCGGCCTTATGGAAAGCTGGCTGTATACACCTCAGAGTACACAACGTTAAAGGAGTTTGTGGGTAAATACCCTAAATTAGGTTATGTGTCCAGAAGCGAGGTTGCTGAAGTGCAAGAAAATGTGAATGTGCTCCCTGTACTTGGTGGGTCACATTTGGGTGTAGAGAATTCCTTTGCCTTCTGGGAGGTGTTGTAGTGGAAAAATGGGGACTTCAGTTCTCACTCTACTGCTTCAGGTCAGGGCCCTGGGACAAGTGAGAGGACAGCCCTGACCCTTCTTCGGATCAGCCTCAAAATTACCTGAAGGTAAAAGCATTGTAGAGTCAGCAGCTTAACAGCGCCCGTGTTTAGGGAGTACAGACACTTAAAAAAAAATAACAGTTTTAATGCCATTGACAGTGGTGTAACATTTACATATCGATAGCCCATGCTTTGAGCTTAGAACCTAGTTAGCAAGAAAGAGTAATTAAACTAAGAAGCCACTGTGTGACAAGCGTCGTTACCAAAACCCACAAGCATCTGGACAGATGGCCGGGGGTCTATCGGTATCACTTTTGGGGTCACTATTGCCAGGGAGTGTTCTGACCAAGCCAGCCTCATGGGGTTAGGG
This sequence comes from Taxidea taxus jeffersonii, assembly GCA_003697995.1. Taxonomy (NCBI): domain Eukaryota; kingdom Metazoa; phylum Chordata; class Mammalia; order Carnivora; family Mustelidae; genus Taxidea; species Taxidea taxus. Next base: position 12,717 of record RCUC01109185.1, read on the forward strand.
AGATTCAACAAAATGCAGTTTGGCCTTGGTCATTGTGGCAGTTTGGGGCTCCTTCTCAGTTCTCTAGATTTAACATGATGCTTACTGCTTGATAGACCTGCTGTTTTGTTTTGTTTTTTTTAAGATTCATTTGTTTGAGAGAGAGCACGAGCGAGAGCACGAGAGAGAGAGAGAGA